>WSXT02191052.1:0-19790 GCA_011762715.2 Neuroterus valhalla
TTTGGGGTATTTTCGAAAATATGGGAGATATGGGAAATTGGCATAAGACAATCTTGTTGTACACGTCGATCATAACTCAGCACAAATTTTTCATTCTGAAATTTTGATTTTTGACCATTTGCGGGTAATACTTAATTTTAGTCCCAAAAAAGTGGGGTATCTTCGAAAATATGGGAGATATGGAAAATTGTCATAAGACAATCTTGTTGTACCCGCCGGGCACAACTCAGCACAAATTTTTCATTCTGAAATTTGGACTTTTGACACTTTGCGGGAAATAAATATTTCGAGATTCCGAAAAAGTGAGGTATTCCCGAAAATATGGGAGATATTAAAAATTGTCATAAGACAATCTTGTTGTACTCGCCGAGTGCAACTCAGCACAAATTTTTTATTCTGAAATTTGGATTTTTGACGATTTTCAGGAAATAAATATTTTTTGATCCCAAAAAAGTGGGGTATTTTTGAGTTCGAAATTAGTTGACAGCACAATTTCAGGCCCTTTTTAATTAACCCAGCACAAATTTTATTTTAAGATATTTCAAAATGGCGGTACTAACAATTTTCTCAAATTTGACTTCTTTTCGAAAATGGTTGATTTTGGGGATTTTTGGTTTGCGGCACAATTTTGTGTTCCCTTCAGAGAACTCAGCACAATTTTTTCATTTGGAAAAATCAAAATGGCGGTGCTAGCTCAAAAATAGTTTTTTGGAAATTGTGTCTCTAATTTTTATTTTTCGAAAAAATCTTTTACAGCACAATTTAGCACGAATTGAGCACAATTCAGCACAAAATTATTTTCGAGAAAATCCAAAATGGCGGTGCCAACTTCCTGGACATCCCGAGCTGTCCCCTTGGAAATAAATGCGCTTTTTCTACAACCGCATGGGAGTGTTCACCCGCGCTGTAGCCCACCCATCCATGATTCTCCCGCGCCACATGTTATGCCGAAAAGATACTCATTCAAAATGAAAGAAATTTTTTCAGTGACGTTTGAAATTTGCTGGACACAATACATAGGGTGTTCAAATTGAATTTTACCACTGCATGAAATAAGAGTATTTATAAATTAAAGTATTCAATTTTCTCATCAAAAAATACAACGGATGAATAAATAATATGAAAAAACTATTATTATATAAACAATAAATATATGTTACAGTATTAATTGTAACGAAAGGATTCAAGACGCGGGTCGTGAAACGAAAACGTCTCAAAATTTCCGAATATGTGGAATCCTCCAAGGACCTGAATCTTGAAAATTAAATCACGACATTAGGGACGAAGTTTCTCAGCATACCAGCTGATTCTTTTACTATTCATCAACTCTCGCGAGAGACTTTGAGAATGGTTCTTCTGAGCTTAAAATGGACATCATTTTTAGTCCAACATTTTGAGTTTCGAATTTGAGATATCATTTTTGAAATAAGCGACCCATAAAGCCCTTTTGTACTTCTTTTTGTGGGAAACAATAGAAAATTTTGGGGAAGTGTCGGCCATTTTTGGTCCGCCATTTTGACTTCTGAGTTTTTATATCATTTTTGAAACCAGTTACCCAAAAAACGCGATTTTAGCACTCGAGAAGTCAGTAATATTCACTTTTCAAGTTTTTGTTACGAATTTGAGATCTTGAACCACTGTGCGCCGGTTCTGAATATTTTTAATAACTTCTTGAAAACCAAACTCGCGATATCTTCGAAACTACAAAAGATTTTTCGATGAAATCATATAAATGATTATAAACGAAACATTCACAATTTCGTCAAAAAATGTCCTTGAAATTCGCAATTTTTTGAATGAACAATCTATTATTATCAAAATCTCTGAAAAACTCCTTCATTGACTTAAAAAAATTGTCGATTGCGCAAATAAAAAAAAATAGTCCATTTCAAGAACAATTTCCGACAAAATTGTGAATGTTTCGTTTATAATCAATTATTTGTATAAAATCATTATTCGTTAATTTCGACGGCATCTTTAAAGCCTAAAGAGTTTTGTGTCCAAATTTCGTTGAAAAATCTTCCGTAGCATCGAAGATATCACGAGTTTAGTTTTGAAAAATGTATTAAAAATATTCAATACCGGCGTTCGGCTCTTCCATTTCGTAGCAGTACCCCCTTCCTTTCCTGCAAGGCCATGAGCTCACTCGGTTCTGCTTTCCATCGATTGAAATTAGTTTTTTCAAGAGTAATCGTGCTCACAGACATACATTCTCATGGCGCGCGGCTCGCAAGTTTGAGCGGCTGAGGTCGAGTTGCAGAATGGTCAACGGGAAGCAGCCGTCTGTGCCTTCCCCCTCCATGCTACCTCTTCCGCAGCTCGACATCAACCATCGACCGGACTAAGCCCATTAAGGGTCATAAGCACAAATAGTCAGATAGAAAAATTCAAAAATTTGCAGTTTTGCACTTCGAGTTTTGGAAAAAAGATATTCATGACCTACGGTTTTTCACGATTCCAACCAAATATTATTTTAACTGTGCTCACATCAGCTGATGTGTTAGAAAACTATTTTAGTTTTTTTCATTGAAACATTAAAAAATGGTCAGTTTTGCACTTAGAGTTTTGGAAATAAGATATTCATGATCTACGTTTTTTTACGAATATTTGAAATTCAAGGCTATTCAATATTTAATGTGTTAAATATTAAATGTTGCCATTCTCAATGTTTTTCTTCCAAAGGATCCATTTCTAAGTCTGAAAATTGAAAATTTCCCAATCTTGAACATCTTCACCCAGGCATTATCAATTTTATGATATCTTATTGAAGATTCAATATTCTAGAATGTTGGCATAACAGATCAATGAATCGCCCATTGAAACTGTTCAAGATTGGCAAATTTCCAATTTTCAGGCTTAGAAACTGAACCTTTCGAAGAAAAACATTCAAAATAGCAACATTGAATATTTTACACATAAAATATTGAAGAGTCTCAAATTTCAAATATTCGTAAAAAACCGTGGATCATGAATATTTTTTTCCCAAAACTATAAGCGCAAAACTGCAAATTTTTTTATTATTTTATCTGACTATTTGTGCTAATGGCCCTTGATGGGCTTAGGCCGGCCGACGGCTGATGTCGAGCTGCGGAAGAGGTAGCATGGAGGGGGGAGGAACCGACAGCTGTTTCCCCTGGACCATTCCGCAACTCGACCTCAGCCGTTTGAGCGCGCCTTGGGCGCGATTGCCTTGCGCTGGTACTTTCGTGCTTCATTCAGTTTACAGTGTACTGCAAACACAAAGGTTGCAAATGTCGCAAAAATGTTGCATACCTCAACTTTAACGAAGATTACTAAATTTGTATACTTTGTTGTAAATTTTTTTTGTTTGTAAATTTGTCGATTTTTTTGCTATTCCTTCATCGTGATTAGAACGAAAAATAGTCATCTCATCGAATTTTTCGTTTTTTGGGGTTGCAAAATGATAGCTTCACCCGACAGCTAGGAGGCAAATTTTTTTCGCAAAAAGTTGTCAATAAACTCTAGAAAAAATCGGATTCAAGATCTTAGGCAAGAAGCTCTGAATACAATTTTGATTCTTTCAACGATTTTCGATACTCGCGTGTTGAAAACGAATCCCTTATCTGACATGTATCGAATTAAAACTTTTTTACAGACATTTGACATTATAATCTGCTCAATTTACGGATTATGTTTCAGGTTAGAACATTTTCCATTTTCCGTTCAACAAAAATGTTTCAAACTTCAGTTTCATGTGATCCCTGCCTTTGAAGAAGCAAAGGGGTTTCTAGAGTCGAGAAGAAACAATTCTCTTCGGAATAAAGCACAAGAGATAAAAAAGCAAAAAGCAATTAAAAGGGTTCCATATTGTGTTTCTCCCATCCGCAGAGAAAAGCAATAATTCATGAATTCATCTCACGGAAGCTGGGCGTTTTCTAGCAATTAAACGAATTTAATAGGAAATAGTTTTCCTTGGAGGTAAAGATTGAAGCTGAAATCAACAGAAGCACCTCGAAACCAACTCAAATAAACCCTCTTTTTTATGTTTATTGACTCAAATCTGTATGAGTTCAGATATTAAATTTTGTATTTTTCAAAAATTAGGAGTATAATAGTATATTTTGTATCAAGGGCGTAAGGTTGGAAACCATCATGAGTGGGGGAAGTAAAATCTTCGCTCATTACACACGCGGTGTTTTTTGTCCATAACTTGCATCCAAAATTTGCTTCTAAGATCATGCGAAGCTCGCAAAAAGTAGGGTTTTCCACCCATGGGCTAGAATGGCGGGTGTTTTTAGGTTACTTTGCACCTGCTCCGTTGAAAGGGTTCGTTTAATCTATGCTCTTTTCATTCACCCGAGGTTCTTATCCCCGTGTAATTATTCTAGACCCAGAGAGGAGAAGACAATTTAAAATACGAGAATTTGAATATTACTTGGATTCAGGAAAGAATCTGGAGCCTGGCACAGCGTACCCAGAGTATATCCTTAGAAGAAAGAGTGTTTCTGGAGCCTGTTGCAGCGTACCCAGGATATAACTAAAATTAGAAACAGAGTATGGAGTCTAGCGCAGCGTACCCAGAGTATAGCACTAAAAGAAAGGGTTTCTGGAGCCTGTTGCAGCGTGCCCAGGGTTATTAGGGTAATAAATCAAAAATAAATCAATAAAAGCAAACAACAAAATCAATTATAACAACAATGGTATATAATGAGGAAAGAATATCTGGAACCTGAAACAGCGTAACCAGATCGCATGAACAAAAATGAAACAATTTCAAATGTCTGGAGCCTGAGAAAACGCAACCAGATTGCATCAAACAAAATAAATCAGTTCAAATGTCTGGTGCTTGACGCAGCGTACCCAGATTGCATAAAAAAATGAATCAGTTCAAATGTCTGGAGCCTGATACAGGGTACCCAGATTGCATAAAACAAAATAAATCAGTTCAATTGTCTGGAGCCTGAGACAGCGTTTCCAGATTGCCGAAAAAAGAGTATTAGTTCAAAACAACGGACATTGAGCCTTCAAAGAGAGAGCCAGAAGCTTCTCGGATGGCTCATTCGGTTGTGGACTTCGGTTTCTCGTCCTCTACCGGGACTCCAGATTTGGGTCTTGCACGCCTCCTTATGTCTTCTACGCACGCGGCTGGTTGCGGGAGAAAGGGTCCTGCGCACCTGGTGTCGCTTGCTGGGATCTATTCCTACCGAGTCTCGCCTTGCGGCTACCTATTTGTCGTATTTTCCCCGTGTGATCGTTTGGCCATACCTTAGGCGTTGGTCGGAAATGGGTCCGTTTAATCGTTCTCCAGCGAAAAAAGAAAGTTTGCGTGTGCTTAGGATGTACTAAATGTCATGCTTCTCGTTCAGGTTGGATGAAAAAATATTCAACTAGCAATAGCCTAATTTTAATTTCTAACCTTTCAATACTCTAACAAAAATAGTCGCATCCTTATTAAAAAAATGTATCTTCTACTAAGAAAGATAAATTTCTAGTCCGAAAGGGTTCTGGGTTCATATCCAGTCACATGTAGCAAGTCTCTCCTGCGCCATCTCTCCTGAGGAAATAAGCAATTTTGTGGCAAGTCTTCCAAAACGAATCGTTTCCCTGCGGCATCTCTCACATTTGGAAGTGGCAAAAGTGCGGCATCTCTCCCCAACCGAAAATTCGAAATCTTCCTTCAAAAAAAATGGACAAAAGACAGGTCATGGAAATAATGTAGGTCATATACCTTTTTCTTTTCTCAAGTATCGTGGGTTGCGGAAAGGCACTCCTGCGACGGGTCATAGGAACAATGTACGTCACACAATCTCAAAATGATAAATCGTGCTTTGCTGGAGGCTTGCCGCTTTTTGCGTTTTGAGGGTGAGAGATGCCGGAGAGGGACAATTCGGTTGAGGAGACTTGCCACATGTGACTTGATATGGAGGCAGTTGTTTCCATCAGTTTTTTCTAAGTGCAATGCCTAAACTGTTCAAATTGAGTGCCAATTCCAAAATTATGAACGTAAAATAAATCAAATTTGAATTAGTAAAGTGAAGATATAACTTTTCGTTTCCATAAAACTATAATTTGAAAATGTCTGATTTCAAGAGGTTCATTTCAAGATTCTAAAATCACGAATTGTATGTTTAATATTTCAGAGCCTTTTTAATTATAGAGATTGAAAAGCATGAACTTTAGTATTGGTTGAAACAAAATTTCACAATTCATAGCTTGATTCTCGTCTTCTCAATTTCTACGCCGTGATATATTCTTTTCTTCGGAAAAGCGAGCAGTAAACATAAATTTGAGTTGGCTCGATGCACAAGCAATGGTCACATGTAGCGCTTTATTGAAGATACGGTCGGTCCATTCCGTTTAACAACGAAATGGCGATCGTCCGACCGTTCGCATTGATAAAATATTCAGGTCTCGAACAGCCTGTGAAAAATCGTCTGCGTGAAATGTCTGAATTTCTAAGCGGGAAGAGGATATTTTTTATATTGAAGTTCCAGGCTTATTTTTAGACGTATTTCTTATATTTATGGTAATCACGATATTGGAGAGATGAGGCGGCATTTTGAATTATTTTTAGTGTAAAATTGAGAGGTTTTGAATATTTTCAGTTCAGAACTGTATAAATATATAAGGGATTTGGAGATTTTCGTTCAAATTCAAGGCTTTAAAGATTGTAGAGTTTCGAAAGAGACATAACCAGTCGTATTTGCCAGAGGAAAATTCGTTTTCAATCAGGAAAAATGATTTTCACATCCAAGAGGGCAAATTTTTGAATAAACAGTTGGATTTTCGAACAGAAAGGTTGACTCTAAAAAAACGGGATTTTTTAACAAAAACTTCAAAATTCGAAAAAGATACAATATTGAAGAGTCGGTTTCCTATCCAAGAAGATTTATTTCATACCAAATGAAGAATTTTCAATTGCAAAAATTAGTTCTCTGACAAAAGAAAAGAATTCCCAACCAGTTTGGTTCCATCGAATTGGTGGAATCTCTCTTCCTCTAAAGTGGCAGAAGTGCGGCAAGTCTCTATAACCTGATTTACAATTTTTAGGTCTTTTTCAGAAAAGATGAATCTGACAAAAGAAATGGATATTTTGACAACAAAATTTGAAATTCGAACAGATTGCAGACATTTTTAATACGAGAGTGTAATTTTCAACCAAAAGAATTAATTTCGTATCATATGAAGAACTTTAACTATATGCATCACTTTTCGACCAAATTGTTGAGGAATCCTCTGACAGACATAAATTTTTAACCTGAAATAGAAAAATTGAATGTTCGATCACAAAAATTACTTTTTGTTACTATAAGGATATGTAACAGTCCTGGAATTTTTTCCTGCAACTTATATTGAACAGAGCGATGGAAGGATATGTAACAGTTCTGGAATTCTGTTGTGTAACTAATAAAGAACAGAGCGATTGAACTGTTATGTCACTAGAATGGCACACGTGTTCCAAGACCGGAACATAAAGGATACATTGATATGTACCGATGTTACTGTAAGGATATGTAACATTTCTGGAATTTTGTTGTGCAATGTATATCTATCTCAGCTCCTTCTTATAAGTTTTGTTAAAACAATAATGTAATTGGTTCAATACTGGATTTGTTTTCATACTATGAATATAGTCTAGGGGCTTAGATAGTTATACATGATACGAATAAAGTCCAGGAGCTCAGATCTTCTTTAAAATTTTTATCGACATAGTCCAGATACTGAAAAATATTAAGTAAGCAGTATTGTTTTTGTCTATTACATCCAAAAGTAGAGTAAGATGCTACTAAGCAAGTATAGCTGTCAGACGCGTTACACTTCGATCGTCAATTTTAATTCAATATTTACTATTTCAACCAATTTTTACAGTTTTTGAATGTTTTTAAACAATTCTCCGAACCTAGTCCTTCAGTTGAGTACACAGAAAGTTATTTTGTATCAATTTTCTAGCTCTTTTAGAACGTATTGTTCCCAAGTATTTTTGAGGCGGTAGAAATACAAAGCATGGGACGAGCATCGACATATAAACTGAACCGCTCATCTGGATGCGTGAACTCGAACTCAAAAGTTTTTTTTTAAACTTACAAATTTTATCTAGTTATCAAATATTTGATGCATGCTTACCAATAATTTATACAATTTTTTATGTTATCAATTAATTTTCTTAGTGAAATTACCCCTGTATATAAGCATAAACTTTCATGAAAAATAAAGAAGATGAGCTAAATTTACTGAATTCAATAAATTCATCAATGTAAACTTGAATATTTATGACCTCAATTTTTCCAATTTCTTTATTTTGTAGTTTCATTTTGAAACAAATATTATTTATCATATTTAATGTAGTACATAATATTAACTTCAAGATTAATCATCGATGTATAATTATTATATGTTGATGCTGTAAATAAATGTTTTTCTAGGTAATGACGTAAAGTCAAAAATATAATAATATTATTACCCGTGAAATAAACGCCCGTCACCTACGCCGCTTCGCGTTCGACGAACAAAGCACATAAAAACAATTTTTTCCGTTATTCGGATTATTCACATTGAAAACTTCAAACGAGCTTGGGCCGTCAAAACCGAGGCTGACAATGAGTCCCCATTGAGGGTCCCGCTATCAACTCATACAAGCCTGAGCCAAAACCAAGAGCCAATCAGAAAAAGCAAGACGGAGACAACCGAGGATGCATCCTGTGTCCTACACCAAAATGGATGCGCAGTGGAAATGAGCGGTCCAGTTTATATGTCGATGGGGACGAGCAAACGCCAAAGTATGGTGCTTATGCGCCTCATCGACTACGAGAGCCGCGCGCGCCCAAGCTTGGAACTGATTTCGTCCTAAGCTTGGAGTGAACATGTGATGTGGTGCGTGATGCGCACGCGCGCCGTGTTAAGCTGGCGGGAGATGCTTCGCACCGACGCGACCCAGCACGAACGGAACGTGTGCATCCCATGTTTTGGTGCTAAGGGTACCTACGGGTTTATGGTAGGTTTAATTCCCGAATGACTTTCTCTGTACTTTCATAAGCCCGATACACACATTCGGTACTCGCCAAGTAACGAACATTCGCTATTCGTCGAGCACTACTTGCCCGAATGTTCGGCAAGTGGCGGTTGGTCACATACTATTGAAAGACAACTCTTTCAGATAAAAAATATTGCGATGATCAATAAACATATTTTTAACATATTTTAATAACATTTCTAGAAACAATTTACCTAATCATCAACTTCTCAATGCTCAAGTCGTCTAGATCTTTGGTGATACATGTGAAAACTATTCAAGAACGACGATCTGGAAAAAAATTTCACAGCCCGCCATTAATTTGCTCAGAAAATGTATAATTGCGAAGCGCGGTCTTTGAGGCATAGCTGATTTTGGATTTGTGCGACTTTGTTTAAACAATTTGTTTGAATAAGTTATTGCTAATTTCAAGTTTTTGCAAAATAAATTCCAAAATCTAATTCCATCGGAAAAAAATCTCCGAAGCCTTATATTTTATATTTAAAATACAATTTATTACAACTACATGACTACATGAAAGATGTGTTGATTGAAGAACAAGAAAAAAATGATTCTAAGTTTGAAGCTGCTAATTTATAAGTTCTAGATACAAGAGTCGAGCGCGATGTCGAGATTGATCGCAATGAATTATTATCAAAACAAAATCATATAAATGTTTTTTGCAGGAAAAAAAAACTAGTTAAACAATTTATTTTGGCGGAAGTCCAACATTTATACGTTACTGATAGTATGAAGATTCGATTGATATAATCATGTTATAACATTTGCTTGGGCTGGAAATTGGGGTGACCACTTGATGTGATTCATCTCAAATAATATGGTACGTAATGATTTTGTGTGGTTTATAAAGCCTTAACTTCGTAACAAACTAACGAAAAATGCTATTATAATATTAGAAACATTATAGCTAATCATAACTGAATGATAAATACTTTATGAACTATACGAAATTTTTACGTTAACCAGAAACCATGGAAAATTCCATCAAATTTATTATTTCGTTATGATGAGTTTATGTTTCTCAAATAATTATTCTTTTGGTAATTTATTAACGAAAGTTGATCAAATATTATTTTCGGATAAGTTATCTTCCGGTTTATTCATTAACAGGTTATAATTATTATTATACAATTTTTAGTTACTTTCGAAAGAAGCCAAGCTTTTATATATCATACGAAATATTTACGTTAAACAAAAACCATGAAAAATTTCATAAAATTTATTATTTTCTTTTTAATATTCCAAGAATCCAACATCGTTTATTTCTAAATAAATAAATATGTAATAAAAACAGTAATATGTACTTCCTCAGAGCAAAAATGTTCGCCGCATACTCCCGAATTTGTGGTAGCCCTCCAAAATTTCACTTGCTCGCCTGTGCTCGCCCAAGTACTCGCGTTGGAAGCTCGGCTAGTAGTGGAGAGCACGAGTACCGAATATTCGCCTTCGCTAAGACCCATCCACACTACTAGGTGTTCGCCGAGTATTTGCTCGTTACTCGTCGAGTAGAGAATGTGTGTATCGGACTTCACGTCAACGCGACAGAATTTGGCTTGTCGTTATGTGTCGGTGTGCCTTCTACCTGTTCTTATACCTGCTGTCATCATCTCTCGAAGGATCCTATAGGAATTAATAGACCTGCGAAACACTATGCGCTCTTGCCGGTCCGGTTCGAAGGGACGGTGCCGACGTATTATTTCAAATGCGCGGATCCAGTCAACACACAGTTTCAAACACAAAGTGACACACTGCGCTGCAGCAAGGGATAAAAAGGTTTGATACCGACAAATTTATAGAATTTATACACGAAAAATCATGACTGTGGGATAAACGGTGCAAGGAGTACGGAGACTAAAATTGTCGCACTGAATGCCTTTCTAAACTGTGCATCTTCTTTAGCAATGTGTGGCCTCGGTAACTCGAGTAAATCATTAAAAGCTTTTACAGAAATCCTGTAGTGAGCAAAAAACTTATCTTCATGACGCTTTATTTTTTAGTAAATATTTTTAAATGTTTGGATTGGATCTTCACGATACGGATGGATCCAATATTTTCGACGAATCGGTTTCTTTAATAGGCCTTCTGCCTGAAGCGCGATACGGATGGATCCAATATTTTCGACGAATCGGTTTCTTTAATAAGCCTTCTGCCTGAAGCGCGCAAATAATTTCTAATTTTATTTACATGAAGATGCGACTTTCCGCCTTTGAATTGTACCACAAACTGTCAAGTCCACGTCCGTTTCCATCGGACAGTGTGTCTCGGTAAGCCCAATCCCGGTTAGCCGCATCCCCAAAAACTGGCCCGGCGAAAACGCATAGTGTGTCACCAGCCTTAGTCTTTGAAAATGGCATCAGAATTTCCAGTTTCGCAATTTAATCAGCTCTTATAAAAATTTAGGGTATTGAAGTCCTTGCTCTCGTCCTTGCATAACAAAGTAGACCAGCTTACACTGGAGAATACAGAACTCAAAGCTAAACGGGAAAAGTTAGAGGATACCATAAAGGAATAGGGCGACATGATCGAACTTTCAGACAGGACCCTGAGGAAGAAGAACCTAATTCTGCTTGGTATTGTCGAATAGGACAATGAGGACATCGCTCAGACAGTTCGCAAAATTTTGAAAACTCATGTGAACATTGAAATGCGCCTCGAGCAACTTGAACCAGTCAAACCCAGCTTTGCTTCTTCAGAGATAAAAAATTGATTTTAACTCGAATGAAAAAACTAAAAGGAATCTCTATTTCTGAGGACTACATCAACAAAGTCTAGGCAACACAACAACAGCACAACAGCAATGTAGATATGATGATGGAGAAGAAGAAGCTGAGAGTGGAGATAAAAGCGAATCTGAGCGAGAGGACGAACAAGAAGTTGCTGCAGCAATGCAATGTAAGAATTTTCTCATCACAATTATATACTTTCTTATTGCTGTTTTTCGGTTGAGAAGTTTGAATGCGAAAGCGTAACAAACGAAGAAACCCACATCCGTATTTATAATAGCACACCTGTCGCGACTTCGCTCGCGTATGTATTGAAAAATTAGTCAATTCTACTTTACGAGAATATTTATTTGAACGGGCACTCCAGGAATGAGTCCCAAAATTGTTTCCAACTTTCATTGGATTCGGTTCAGTAGTTTTCACCTTTACCCTGAACAACAAAAAACTGTCTTCAGCTTTATATAATAGAATCGACATAGATAAAGGAAAATTACATAGCCTATGCCGTTTTAGGAATGAGTCCCGATATTGTGTCAAAGTTGCAATTCGGTGCAGTAGTTTTCACGTTTACCCTGAACAACAAAAAACTGTCTTTAGATTCCTATACTATTATAGATAGATGAAATGTACATTGCTATGTCAGTCCAGGAACAAGTCCCTATATTGTGTCATACGTTTCAATACGGTTCAGTAGTTTTCACGTTTGTCCCGAACAAAAAAAACTGCCTTCAGCTTTATATAATAGCAAAGATGCATATTTATTTCTAAATTTTGATATTTCAGGAAGCAAGAGGTCAACGTTTGTGGCTAAATATAGAACCGTATGGCAGGGAAGTGTACAAGGATGTACTGACAAAAAGGCGCATGCAGTATATGAGGATTATAATAAAAAACATCCAGAAGATGATCCTCGAGTTTGGAAAGATGTGTTCCGGAGAGAAATGTACTCTGTGTTTGCTATTTTGATTTGTGCAGGCGCTCACAATTCTAATACTGACCATGTACCAGAAATGTGGAAAAAAGCATCTTTTCCTTTGTACCGTGCTACGATGGGTAGATCACGATTCCAAGCGAATATGCGATTTATCAGCTTCGACGATCATACAACACGCCGTATTAGAGCAGCCAATGATAAAGCCGCCCCGATTTCCGATATCTGTAATAGGTTGAATGTCATTTTAGCAATTTTTTATACGACAACAGAAAGTTTGACCATAGATGAGCAGCTCTATCCTTTTTGAGGAAGAAAAAAGTTTACACAGTACATGCCTTCAAAACCGATTGCAATTGCTTACAAAGGATCAGGTCGGGACATTATCATGGATAGATTTTTCACTACGTTACCATTGGCAAAACTTCTCCTTACGTGGAACCTCACACTTGTCGGTACTTTGAAGAAAAACAAAGCTAACATTCCGCAAGAAATGAAGCCGTCAAAATCAAAACCAGTTATGTTAACGCTTTTTGCACTTCATAAGGAAGTTACGATTTTTTCTTATGAGCCAAAAAGAAATAAAGCCGTAATTTTACTCAGCATGATGCATAACGATGCAACCATTTCCGAAGAACTTCATCAGAAACCGGAAACGATAATGTTTTACAACAAAAATGAAGCAGGAGTTGACAGAATGGACCAAATGTGCTCAAGGTACACGACTCAACGGCGAATATGCAGGTGGGTGCTTGCCTTCTTCTTCAATATTCTTGACATTGGTGATCTAGCTGCTTATACTGTTTACCATGAAAACAATGAAATAAAATAAAACTTATCAGCGGAAGACTTTTTCGGGAACGCTTGCAGATGAGCTAGCAATGCCAATGATCGAAGAGCGATCATTGAATCAGCAAAATATGCACAACCCAGCAACGAAGATAGCGATTCAAAGCTATGTGGACGGCCCAACAGTCGCAATCGACGTTCCTGCTGATGATCGACCCCGAGAAATCACTGGTAGGAAAGTGGTGATTGGATCCTGCTATATTTGTGATAAACAGGCTATCAAAAAACGTCGAAAGACGAGGAAGAGTTTTGCTTCATGTGAGAAACCTGTTTGCAATAAACACACTGCACAAATAACGAGATGTTCGGAATGTATGGAGTGAATTTTCAGTTCTGAACGGTGAATCCAAAATTGTAAATATGCTTGTTTGTGTAAATGTTTGTATACATGCTTGTTTCTTTTGTATAAATTAGTTTAATTTTTTTCATTTTATAACATCATTAAAAATTTCATGATTTTATTTATAAACACTTTGGCACAAACGTCAAAAATAAATATTATCATTTTTATAAAATTCCCTTAATAAACAATGAAAAATAAGTAAATTTATTGTGGTTTATTTATAAGAACTTATTCTCCCCCATTTCAATCTTATTTTTAGTTTGTATCGCGCAAATCCTAATATTCTTGTACGTGGGTACTCGGGTACCCAGGTGGTATCAGCGTGTACTATTTCGCAAATCAATAAAAACTTTGTCTAGAAAAATAAAATACAATTTTTTTATGCATTTTCCTATATAAAATTAGGCAAATCATGGGGATCCGGGAGGATGTGAGCCTTTCGCTTCAGGGAACAAAGTTATGTAACAAAATACAGGATCAGCGATAAACTCTCAGGCCTTAAATATAATAGAAGTCCTTTCAAATTTGTGCCGATTTTTGGTTACCTTGATACTACTTTTTCAAGGGTTAGGGTATCCAAGCAAGCTGCTTGCGACGATGTAAGTAGGGCTAGTAAGATTCAGCCTCTGCTTCTGCGATTAGTATCTCAATCCGTTCTAAATGTTCCTTGTGGCCATCTATGTCTGAATATTTATGGTGTCAACTAGCTAGAGGTCTTCGAGAAAGTACGAGTCCGTTTCTTCGAAAAAATTTTTCGTCTATCCAGAAACACGCTTGACTTCGTAGTCAGACCGGAACAAAGATCAACTTGCGTTTCCCATCAAATATTAAAAATGGCTCTGAAGTGGGCAGCTCAGGTCTTGGAAATGGAAGACTCGCGTTATCTTAGTTATGAATACAAAATTTAGCTAAGACTGCTTGCGCTAAAAATCACAAATACAACAGGCCAGGCAAACTCATGAGATGCTTGGAGTCAGCAGGGACTAACTTGAATTTTCTCGAACTCAACTCAAATTCAACCTTTTGGTTAGAACAATTTAACTATTGTGTTGAAAATGTAACATTTTGGTAGAATATTAATATTTTTTACTTGATATTTTGACAATATCATACATTTTCATAGCTTGGGCATCAAACTATTAGGTCAAAAGTTCAACTAATTGCCCTCTGAAAAGATAATCAAACATGTTTTCCGCAATTAAAACTATTTTGTTCCTCTACACAAGGAACTATGTAAATTCCCTAATTGCAATTTTTGAGAAACAAAAGGTAACAAAAATCAAGCTCGAAAAATTAGATCAAGGACTGGCTCTTAGGAAAATTGGGGTGACAAAGCTCATACTTTTACTCATTATTCTGACTGTATCGCCCTCCGCTTGTAGGTTCTCGACTAGGAAGGCAATATTTCAAAACCTTTCTAGATATATATATACATATAAAGTGCTGGATTTCACATCTCATTTTCGCCTTGGTATATAACTTTAAAAAGTATATGTGATTTATAATATATCTGCGGGTGTGTGTTATGGAATTAGAGAACACTTCTAGTGCACCCTTCCAGTTGGTTGAACAGGGCGCGCATTGAGACATGTCGCACTGATGCTAATAATAATGTATCGTATATCATACATCATGTCGAAATGAAACTAGAAATTATTGAAAGACACATGTAGAACTTCTCAACATATTTCCGCTTCAAGTAACAAATCATTACGTAATTGATTGAAGTAATTACAACTATCGATTTGATTGCATAACGTTTGCAAAATCAGCAATACCAGAAGCACAATAATTCAGCCAAGATTTTCATGATAATTCAGGTATGAATACACTTGATTCTGATTTTTGGGTAATTCTGTACTTCAACTTCAACCCTTGACTGGAGCTGAGAGGATAAATTTAATAATTTAATATTTGTGGAAAAAACAAGAGTAATTTCAATTGAGGAGCATTGGTTGAACAGAGAAGTTCAATTTTATAACGATAAAGACGAATTTTTAACCAAAAAATTAAACTTTCTATTGAAAATCATGAATTTTTATAAAAAAATTATGTTTTACTCCAAGAGACAAGTTCAAACAGAACAATTCAATTTCTGAACCTGAAGGATGTCTTTTCAACAAAATGGTTACATTTTTATTCGAAAAGATTAATTTCCGAACAAGAAGAACAATCTTGAAGTTTACATGAATAATGAAAAGGGTCAACGACAACTTCCAGACTTAAGAAGCATTTTATTTCTGCTCCAAAAATTAGTTGTTCATTTGGTAACGTTTCGGAATTTAACCAATTTCCTCATTAGACTAAAAACTAAAGAATAAAGACATTATTTGACTTAAGCGAACATAATGCTAAGTGAAATTGTTCTAAATCAAATCTTTCAAATTGAGCTGCCGAATTGTATGAGGGCACATAAAATTATTTCGACGGGAGTTGTAAGACCCCTAGAGGCTTTTAAAAACGTTTTCGAATTTTAATTTTTAAAGACTTTATCTAGCTGTAGAATCTCATTGCACATCTCTTTTTCTTTAGGCAAAAAGTTTTAGCTTTTCTAGATTTCCAAATCAAGTGAAAAAACTGCCTTTTTTGGAAAAATCAATTTTGATTCATTTTTCACTTCAATTCGTGTTCAGTCAGTCAGTTTTTAGAATTGTACAAAAAAATTTGAAGGAGATATAATTCGAAATGTTCTCCGACTGGCGGAGTAAATAGAGTTTAAAAGTTCATTTAAGAAAAATTGTTGTCAATTTTTTTCTAATGCGCGGCGCACATCGGACTTCTCTCACTTCAAGCGTTTCGTATATTGAGCGAATTTCGAGCAACAAAAAACTTCCGGCAAAAAGTTGTAAATAACAGTATAAAGAAGTTTTCTAAAAATTTCAGTCCAATCGAATTGATATCCAGGAAATTATTAATGTCTCAAGTCGCTAGCGGCTAGGTGGCTCGCGCGCGGACTGTAACTAACGAGTCTCAGATACAGAAGTAGAACAAAACATAAACATGTAATAGTTGAGATGCACCGGATCCCTGATTCCGCGAATTCCTCAATGCTTCGAATTCGTGGAATTGAAGAAGTGGAAGAACGAGAAAGTGCATTTGTTCTCCATTCATGTTGTAATAGAGCGTTGGTATGCGTTGGTGGGAGGGAAATTTGGGGAAGACTAAGAGAAACAAGGTTTAGATTTAATATTCTAAAAAAAATTAGTACAGAGATCAATAATTTTGTCATTGAAAATATCCTATATAAGAAATCTCTCACGTTACCATGTCACCGTCACTATGTCACCGGTCACCGTGTAACTGTTCTGTGCGAACCTGTGGATCTGGATTAGGTTTCGTGTTACCAAAGGGTACTGGCTGTGTGTGATTTTTTATGTGTGCAGAGCAGAAGGCTCCGCACAGAAGAGGATAACAAGAGAAAAAAGAAATAAAGAGAAGGAGACAAGTGGTGAATAGAAAAAGAAGAGCAGAGGAAGTCGGGGAAAAAAGAAAGGAGTACAAAATAAGTGATGAAGATAAGAGAAGGAGGGGAGAAGATAAAAATATAAGAAGGGGAGGAAAGACGAATAAAAGAAAAGACAAAGAAGAGAAGAAGAGAGTTAGGACATGAAGAGAGTTGGGAGAAGAAAAGAAGGAAGGAGAATAGAAGATTGGAAGGAGCAGAGCAGAGAAAGTGGATAGAGGAGAAGGTGAATAATAGAGGAGAAGAAAGTTTAGAGAAGAAGAGGAGAAGAGGAGAATATGAGAGAAGGAGAGGATAACAGTAGAAGAAAAGAGTGATGGGAAAAAGAAGAGTTTGGAACGAGGGGAATAGAAAGGGAAGAGCTCTGTGATGGAGAGTAGAAGAAACGGAGAGAAGTATAAAATGATAGGAATAGAAAGAAGGCTTCCAGAGAAGGAGGAAGTGGACGGAAGTAACGAGAATAGGTGAGTTGGAGAGAGAATATCCGGAGGAAGTAAGAGGAGGATAAAGTGAGGAAAGAAAGAGTGCAAGAAGCAGAAGAGAGTTGGAAGAAGAAAAAGAAAAGAAAAGAAGAAGGAAGTCGGAGGAAAGTGAGGGTAAAGCCAAGAAGAGAAGAAGAGATGATGAGAATAAAGAGAAAAAGAAAAGGAGAAACAAAGAAAAGAAGAATTGCAGGACGAGAGGGGGAGATAGAAGAAAAGAAGAGAAAAGAGTTGGGAGGAGAGAGGAAGAAGAGCAGAAGAGCAGAGGAGAAAGGAAGAAAGCGGGAAAAGAGCAGAGGAGAAGGGAAGAAAAGAGAAGAAGAGTAACAGCGTAGAGCGGATAAGAGAAGGTGAGGAGAACAGAAGAATGGAAAAAGAGGAAATAGAAAATAGAAGTTTGAGAAGAAGAAAAGGGTAGAAGAGATGTAAAAGAAAAAGAAAGTCTGGATCGGAAGAGGGTCAGATGAAGGAGAAAAGCAGGGAATAAGAAAAGAAAACAAGGAGAGAAGTTAGCAAAGAAGGGGAGAATGAAAAAAGAGGGTTCGTGAATGAGAGAAGGAGAGGGGTCACGAAAAAGAGAAAAAGGTGAGAAGAGAACAAGAGAAGGAGGAAACGAGAAAGACGAAAGATCAGAGAGAAAGAGAGTTAGGAGGAGAAGGGAATAAGAGGAGAAGAGAAGGAGAGAGTTCAGCGAAGAAAGCCGGAAAAAACAAGACGAAAAATGCGACTATTCTGATGAAGAATAATATTCTTTTACATTCTCATCATAATGAGAAGGTATTGGTTTTATGTGAAAATTGACTTCCGCGGAATTTATTAAATCTCCACGTTTTGAGATCTCAGTCCACCTGAACCCGCACCTTCCTCGAAATGCGCTCGTGGACGAGACGGTGCGAGGGGTTTGGTGAGGGGCGCTCTACTCGCTCCATTCTCCACCATTGCCGTGCATTGAAAGTTGGCAGTAGTATTCTAGCATAGATTTTCGCGACTCGCGCTTCAGTTGACGTCAGTTAATCGCTTGTATTCGATCCTGACTGTTTACGTTTCAGCTCACTTGATCTCGTTCCAAGGCCGTAGATACCCAAGCCCGAAACCGGAATGAGATTGAGTTTGCAGTCTAATTCTGTTGTACACAATAAAGAAATTCTAATATCGATGAGGGCTTGTGTAATGGTATAAGATTGTTAATTAAGAGGTCCGGGTCCGTTGCAAGGCAAAAAGGAACGATTTCCTGAGAATTTCCTTTGAAAATGGGTTTTACTACTTATGGAATTATATTCATTTATCAAAAATACAAATTTTGAAAAAAGTGATTAAAATGTTTCAAATACATAGGATACTACTTTACACTGATAATTAGATGTTTATTCGAATTGTTTATACAATTTATTATTGTTTTTAGCAACTTTCTCTTGGAAAAGGGTTAGAAAGTCAAGGTTTTTTTTTTTAATTTTTGTACTTATTCTCAACGTTCCAGTTGAAGGGAGGCATTAATCAAATAAACTCAACAAAAATAATTTTCTAAACAATTTGTTATTAATTATAACACTATTCTCTTAGAATATCGCTACAAAGTTGCGATTTCTCCTGAAATTTTCAACTTTTTATCCACTTCTCACTTGAAGTAAGTGATTATTTAATTTAATTTAACAAAAATACTTGTTTAAACAAATCGTAAATGTTTATAGCTATCTTGTTCTTGATTAATACTACATAATTGCGGTTTTCTCCTCAAATTTTAAACTTTTTATCGTTTTTCAATTAGAATAGAGTAATAATTATTTCATGTTGAAAAAATAATTGTTTAAACATTGTCCCGTTTGCTTTTTCACCTTTTTTTCAAACCGATCAACTAATACGGGAAAATAAGTTCTTTTTCGGTTTTTCTCCTCCATACTGTGCAAGTAAGCTCAATTTTATTCATTTTTATTTTGTAACTCAATGTGATGAGCCCAATGAATCAGCTCAGGACGAAACGCTTTAACATGAATTATTTATTGTTATATA
>WSXT02191063.1:0-19789 GCA_011762715.2 Neuroterus valhalla
ATGCAAAAAAAGAAAAAACCCCCCCCCCCCCCCCTCCACCCTACCCTTTAAGAGATTTCGAAGTCCAGGGTTAAGGAACAATAGAGAAAGTTGTTCACAAGCCGAAGAAGATATGGAATTTCCAGGTTCGTACAGTAGCAAAATGTTATTTTTTATGTAATAAAAAAATTTTTTCTGACTGCAAATAGATTACAATCATTTGAGTAGTAGTAGCGTGTTAGCACTCATAGAGAAGTGGCCAGAAATTGCCAATTTATAAACCAATTGAATGAAAGATAAACTTTTTCAAATTGTTACTTACACATCCGGTGCGCACTTGTCCGGTTTGCTGCACTTAAATAAAAAATGTTTCAGCATAATCGCCTGTACGGCTGTGATGAGCCCTCTAGTTGAATTTCTCGGGGATCTCAATCCAAAGCCTAAGAGTTGACTTGGTGGTCGTAAGGTCAATCCAGTCCTGGCCCATTCAACTTTTGGTGGACTTGCACAGCTTCCGAAAACCAACATCCTCAGAGCCTTGATTTAAAAAAAATTATTATCTTGTTTGTATCTAGGGTTGAAAGAATTATATGAAAAAGGTTTTGAAAATTACCATGCAAGTTTCCTCTTCAATAGGAGTGCCCCCAACAACTGGAGTTTTCGTCAAAGTCCTTGTGCTCCTTGGGTAGAGAATTCTCTCTGTAACCCAGAAAAAAGCACAAATATTATAAAACTAATTAATATACTCATAAAAAGCGCTGATGCATCAAATTTGACCTGGATAGAGTTCGTCCGGTTCCGCCATTAGAGCAGCGTACTTAGCTGTCCGCGCTGACAATAGCATTTTATGAAAAAAATATGTTAAGAGATTTATTTCACGAATCACTCGACTTAAAGGATTCAGAAGAACTAATCTTTGTGTTCATATCTCATTAACTTTTTCTAAGGTGAATATACAAAAATGTCAGAGAGTCGCGGGAGCGCGCACTTTTGTCACCTTAAATGAATGTGTTTTCACCAGAAGTAAGGAATATCAATTGGGGATCGTGCTGAGGTTCGCAGCTCCTTATATACGCGATTTTGTGGTTTTGATCAGAGATTCCTGTCCCAAAATCAGACACGAAACATATCACTTTCGGCGGCTTAAAGTTATTTCGACATGCCCTACAACTGTCTACCTGACATTTAAATCCACGCCAAACTTCCGCATTTGCATGACCCACGATTTTCTTAAGTTATAAACACCTGAGGTGAAGTGTCATTGTCACTGACATTGAATTTAACAGAAAATACATCCTGGATTTGTAATTTGATTTGGAACGCATCGATTAACCTATTTAGGAACATTGTATCTCATACGACTATCGATTAATAGCTCCTTAGATTTCCTGAGGTTCTTTATAGAGAAAGGTATTGATTTCTCTTTATTTGATATTCTGACGTTTTTTATTTCTGAAATTTTTTTTTATGCGAAAAAACATTGATTGATCTTTTGGTTATTTTTCACGGCCTGCCGCTATCAAATTTTCTGGTCGATTTCAAAAGAATTACATTATTTTCAGCTGCATTCTAATCTTTTATTCTGAAATCGCTCCATTCTATTTTTCCTGATAAGATACGTCGATAGACCTCCTGAAGAACCTTCTCCGATCTCTTAGAAACAATCAATTAATTTTCCTAAAAAAGTTTGATCTGTTCAAGTAAGGACATCTTCTTCGATTGAGCTACTTCCGAACATTCTAGTATTTTCCAATAATTGGGATTTATAGCTTCTGCGACTCTTTGCTTATATCGAAGAATAAAAACTTATTTTGTCTTCATTTGAAACTCTGACAAGACTTAGTTCCAATTGTATTCATTCTGGTTAGAAAAATCGATTGACCTACTAAACAATCTCCCACGTTTTTCTAGTACCAATATATAATTTTTCGAAAAAAAAAAAGTTTTTACTTTTTCCACGTGAGAAAACTTTTCTTGATTGACCTATTCTCAAACCTCCCAGTACTTCCCAGCGACGATTTGAAGCTCTGGTTTGAGATGGTAAAATAATTGATCTCAATCAGCTGGCAAGCAGCAAGAAAAAACAGCTTCTCTCAATTTTTGCGTCGACACATTGTACTGAATGTACATTCGAACATCGTTAAATAAAATCATAAAAATGTGTTATTATGGCTGAATTTGTGTATGAATATAGTTTTACCATGCTTTGACTTCTGAAACGATTCCTTGGTATTTCATGCATGTCATTTATTTTCTCAACTTTCTCGAATCCGTAGATATTTCGAAATTACTTGAAATTACGGAATAACTTCACAAACTTAGGTGGGTAATCAGATTTAGTCATTTTTACTCCTTTAGATTCTAATGTTTTTCTTAAGTCAACTTATATTGAAAATAGGTCAATAGTCAAATCTATTTCTCGGACTATAAATACACACAGATTTGTATCCACCAATTTGTATCCGTATATTTTCTTTTATTATATGCGACCCTCCTAGAAATCGGAGGTTCATCGTTGCGAAGGCCATTTTTCCAATACATTTGTTCTGTGTCAGTTGAAGGTATATGACAAGTTGAAAATCAGTAATTCATCATTCCAGGAAATTATTTGAAAACGCAAGATGGCTCGTTTGCAGTTTGAGAGTATTCTTTACTTCATTTTCGCATTTGAGTACAAAAAGTTTCTGAAGATTTCAGGTGGCCCAATTTTATTCTTCAGCAAATACAGGACGATTCTTGGACACCCGAAACAAGTAGTATTGTTCGAGGACAGTCATACATATCAAAAAGATACTGGGTTTAACAAAATTTTACAAGCAATCACTTGTGTTTATAATTTATCTGCTGATGCTGCTGCCTTCCGTCGGAGTCGAGTTCGGATTCGATTTGCAGCTGCGGTTTCGCGGTGTTTTGTGTCCTTCATAGGTTCCCTCCAGTTTAGAGTCTTCTCTGCATCGACCGGCAGGAGTAGGGAGGCCAGCGTTCGCGCGCTCTCCCATGCAGGGCAGGCGCTCGCTTCTCTACTGTACGCAAAAGTAAGCGCACCGCTGTAGTCGACGCTACACCCCGTATCTACATGGACGGGTAAACGCAATACTCTGCCCCTCTCCATCTGCGCATTTCAGTGTGAAAGAAGGAGACAGAGTGCTGCGTTTGACGCAGAGCGCAGCTGAAAACGCGTTCATGTAGAACGGGGGACAGAGCAGAGTCTATAGAGTCTCCTGTGCGTCTCTCGTGCGTGCGTCGCATATGCCTAGCTAATACTTCTTCTCAAAGTGCAAGAAACTGCTTCTTCGTACGCGTATATCTGTTCTACGCACTGCCCATGCGTGTGCTATGGCACATTCCTGAAACGTGCAAAGTTAGAAGCGGCTGTGCACATGCCCGCAGCACCAAGAGACGTGCAGGTGAGCTGCTTGGCGCTGCAATCAGCACTCGAGTATATCTGCTCTGTAGCGAGTGGACAGTGGTTGTCACTGTCAGAAAACCAAAATAGTTCAGCTTGAGGAGTCCGTTGGAGTGGGGATTGAGTCGACGGCATCATCTCTCCTGCCCGGGCGGCCCGATCTTCCTGCGCCTGGGTTTAGGTTCCGCCTTCTTCCTGCAAGCTATTCTCTCTCGGAGCTCTGCGACGACTAGCAGAAGACATTGAAATACACTGTTTTAAAAAAGCGTCATTCCAAGGTTCGGTGAGTGTGGTCCTAAGGCCAATTCGGACTAGCCGTTCTCGGTTCCGGTTTTCCGGTCCAGTTCGATTCTCGGGTCACCGATGCAGCTCAAACTGCGCCGATTCAGCCTAACGATTGACATTCTCACGCATGCGCGGTTTATAGAAGAAAGTAACGTGGGTACTGTGCAACAGGCTGTGTGGCTTCCGCGAGCACTTTCATTGGTTACGGTTGCGAACGGCACGGTTGAAATTAGAACCGAACCTGAATGCTCGAACCGGAATCGGGACCGAGTATACGCTGATTGGCCGAGAGTCTAACCGGACCGGCGAATCGCAACCGAGAATGGCTCGTCTGAATTGGCCTTTACGACGTTCGGGTATTCGGTGAGTACGGTTGGGTTACCAAGAGTGTCTTCGGAGTTCCCTTGATGAACAATTAATTTTAAAGACTCGGTCATCTCTGGTGTTGTGGAAGTGACGAGTCAGAGGACGTATTATTACCTCCGGTTGCGTCGGGATCGATGGTTCTGGGAGAACTATCGTGATCGTAGATTCCGGAGGCTACATCTGTTCTTATCATTCGGGGCGACCCCTAACATTTTTTGATACAATCAATTGCCCCGTGATCGGTTCCGGGACTTGAGGCTCGGACAGGCCTGATTGGGCATGAGAGCTTCCGGACCAATACTTAAATGATATATTCTCTATTTGACTGTTTGTGAATCAGCGTAGCGCCCTCCCCTCGCTGACCCACGCCAGTCCGTTTCCATGAAAGAAAGAAATATTTGTTGCAATCCAAGGAAAAATGCAGTTCCTGGAAGAATAATAGGATTTTTGATGAACGTATGTGGGGTACAGAGCCAGCCAAGAATTTTGATTATCACATTACTAGATGTAGAAAGTGGTAGCCACAAAGAATTGCTTCACTACGCATGGGCCACAAGTTTTTGGACTTCACAGTTCTTGATATTGTAAATATGGACTGGAGCTTCAAGATTCTTGTAAAATCATACGATTCAAATGGCATCGAAATTAAAACCGGATCAATAGAATGTTACCCCATACTTCGGGTCGAAAGGAATCTTTCCGAATATCCTCTCAAGTTTTCTAGGCCAGAAGCAGTGATTCTGAAAACCTCATCTGAGAGAAGGAATTCCAAAGTTTTGGGAATTGCATCTACAGAAGAATTATTCAGCTTTTATAGTTATTATGAAAGTGAGACAACTGGCTTTTTTAAAAAGATGGTGGAATAAGGAGCTCTCCCCAGATCTCATGGGAAGTTCAAGAGTTTTTATGGAAGAAGATAATATATAGATATAGAATTCCAATTGTTGCATTCCTTAGAGAATTGCTGATCAACTACATCGAAAACCAGATTCGTCACAAGATAACACTTTTCTAATAGTAAAGACAGTGAATTTCTTAAAGGATGATAATTTTACGTTACAACTTTAAAAAGATTTCTACAGAACTTTTGGTATCAAATAAATTCACTTTTTCTCATCATATGGTTTGTACTCTTATTTCTTATGGTTTTCGCTACACGTCTTACAAGTGCACGTGGGGCAAATGGAGACCAGTTGAGGGACGCCCTCACCACCTACATCCTGCTTATTGCTTGACTGACCCTTTTCCACTCTCGTGCAGGCGCCCATGGTGTCTTTCTTTCTCGCTCTCTTCTTCATTCATTATTAATCTAGGTAAACTCGACGGATAGGCGATAAAAACCTACTTCGATTTTGCTTGGTCCTACAGAACAAGAATCGAAAGTTTTATAATGCGCACAATATTAAAATCATTTTTCCTAATTCCATGATGGAATATTTAGAAAAGTAATGTTAAATCGAGAGAAAACTAATGATATCAAAATATGGAGAAACTTTGTGTATACGATCTATATTCAGTGTCAGCATTATTGAAAATCCAAAGTTTAATCTGGATCAAACTACACAATAAATCAACAAACAAGTGTAGATTACGATCACTTTTGTCTGCGGTCACATTATCAGAAGAGAATACAGAAGAATAATTTAGGGTGCTTCAGCGACAGCTTCCTTTTTTGGTTGTGTAAATGCTAGTAAAGGAGGAATTCGTCTTAACTCTCCCTTGAGAATCTCTGTATCAATCTAGAAAAGCAACTAGCCCGCGCGAGACAGGGCCACCTGTCTATATCTACCGTATATCCCACCACGCATATTGTTATTATTATTATTATTATTAGATTTATTATTTCAAACTTCCAAATGTCGATTACATCTTACAGAAATGTATTCTGAAATCTTGCATCGTTTGCGAGAAGTAAACTCTAATTCGATATCCTTCGTTGAATTTTTAGACATTTATATAAGAGGAAGATTTATTTTTCTTTGTGTTGGTGCAAATTTAATCAATAATTGCAAAACGAAACATAAAAAAAAATTGAATTGACTTTTTATGATCATGCAAAATACCGCCGTCAATTTCCTAATTTTGAACTATTTCTACATTTTTCAGCGGTTATCAAGAGTAGACACGCACTGATACGAGTCAGAAGCATACTTGAAAGCAGACAGCGAAAGAACATAACCCGTTGAATTACGTTTAGAAATAAAAATTTATGATGGAAACACGCGCACGGAGCACATGGTCTATGTTCGTATTTCCAATTTTGCAAACTGGGTCGATGAATACCCTCATTTATTTGATAACGCAGGGTATTTTTTTTCCACTTTCACTTTGTTTACTGAAGCGCTTCTGCGTTTTCATAAATATAAACTGCTGAAAAAAATCAATGCAAGAAACTTTTTTTTTCCTGACAACAGTCATATGAATAAAACGATACATGGTCAAGTTTCTTCATGGGAAACATGTCCTTGAGAACATACAGAAGCAAACGATAAACAATTTACTTGTATTCTCTTATCAAGAACAATAAAATTTTCTCTTGTTCAACCCACACCGAATGTATGCCTTTTCGTACATGTGTGCTCTAAGTGGCTCACTTTTATTCGGAGAAGGAGTAAGCGCAAAGTACTTTTATACCACTCTAACCTCAAAATTCAACTGTGGCATGATTTTTTCGGCTATCGCTGTATAAAGTACTGTTTGATATGTGTGTGAGAGGTGATTTTTAGAGAATGAAACTTTTGTCAGTCGCTTCGCTCGTGCAGAAACCGTCTCATTAGCTCAATAATCACATCTCATTCATGTATCGAATTTTACTTTTTGGAACTGATCAAAAACTAGTTTATTTGCAACAACGACATCGAAAGTGAGCCGTTCATTGTACCAATGTTATATGCGAAGTGACTTATTCCACAAAACAATGCTGGAATGATACCTGCGCATGCTTTGCACATCGCGACGATTCAGAACAGCGCTCATTATCCAAGCGAACAGCTAATGACAGGTTAGAGTCGACGCGACCTGTTTCGAGATCAAGATTAACTTCCCGTCCTTCATTGTAAGAAGATACAAGACTGTGCTTCAGAAAATCTCTGTCAGAAAAGTCAAAAACTAGGAACAATACAGCGTACGGACGAACAAATTGCTGGCCTTTTTAAGTAAAATCACGAAAGCAATGAATTTATCGACTCCCTGATCTCACTTATAATTACCTAATGCTAAAAGCCACATAAGGCACAGGGAATGATTATCAGTTTTTGACAACAAAGGTAGAATCATAGACATAAACTCATTATTTCACACAAATTTATCATCAGGTCTAACTTTCAGTCAAATTATGTGTCTAGATAATGCTTGGGTTAGAATCCAAAAAAAATTATTTTACGCACAAATTTTAATGTAAAGAGCTAATTTTTCACTCCGTTTACAAACTTTATTTGCAAAAAAGAGTAGGCCCTAGTATCTAACAAAGATGTAACTGTATCGTATGTCATAGAGTAAAATAAGGCGCTTTAGTTCTGAGGTTATAACCTCAAAATCGAGTTGCCTTTTGGCCTGGTTCCACCGCCCTTAATAAAGAGTCACTTATCTTTAGTCAAAGTAATAAGGGAACAATAAGAAAATAGTAAGTAATTTTAATCACTTAGTCAATTGTTCTGAAACCGTCAATTATAAGTGCGCTTCAAAAAAAAAAAAAAAAATTCAGGTTGAACTTGTTTATTTATCAGAAGTTTTTACAGTCTTAGTTTTCGCTATATCGTTAGGGAAAAGTTACAATTTTTATTTAATCCTAATGATGAAGGCCTCATTTAATTCTCGGATAGATCGTCTCCAATTCTATTTGGATAGATGTGATTGAAACTCGAACTTTCATTGTTTATAGCAATTACAATACACTTACCGCCTGGACGAGTGCGTCGCAAGTCTCCAAGTAAACAATTTCTATACTACGCATCACGATCCTGTCTTTTCAAGGCTGATGGGCTGTCGTGCTGCATCATGCGAGGGTCGGGAGGAGGGACAGAATCACTCAAGCATGAACAGCCAAGAAACCGGCGCTACCTCGAGAGGAACCCGTCCAAGCGGTAAGTGTAATTATGATTTCTAAAGAAATTTTTCCAATGCAATCTACCCAAATAGAATTGTAGAGAATCCAAAAAAGGATTAAAACAGACCTTGACCATTAGTTTCGGATAAGAATTGTAACTTTTCTCTAACGAGAAAGCAAAAACTTAAACTCTAAATAACTTCTGAAAAATAAACACTTTCAATCCGAATCATTTTTTTTCTGAAGCACACTCAGAAGCCTCCATCTAAATACGCAGCATTTATAATAGATATATTTTGTTCAATTTTATAAATCATCAAAAAGATTATCGAAGATTGAGATTGACTGTACTCTGCTTATTAAATTTAATTATTAAGTTTGATAATTTTTTCTTATCATAAAAATTTTTGGGTCACATTGGGCTGAGGGTTCTAGATCTAGTCCCTTTCCCTTCCCAACAGTTGTTGCAAAAAATAGCGAGTGAAGCCTATTGTGCGCACTTGAATCACTAAGAGCTATTTTTAGTTTGTCTTTTGCACACATTTAGGGAAAATTAAATATTCCAAACCCGAAATTTCATCAGTTGGAATCGAAGAAACATGCAATTTTTTGAAAAAAAGGCTTGACATTTTTTTCGTGATGATTTAATGCCCCTCCCTACCTCTAATCTTGGGGAAAGTTAATACAGAAATAGGGAGACATAATTTTGATGGTATACCGTCCTTTTAGCGAACAACTAGCAAAGATCTCCAAGGAGTTTCCAGGACAGACGCAACGATTCTGAAAATGCTATCTGGAAAATGAATTCGAAGTTTTAAAAATTGCATCCAAAGAAGAATCGTTCGGCGACTACAGTTGCAATTAAAGTAAGACGATGAGAGATGCAAAGAAAGTTGTCGATAATCTTTTCTTGTTCAAAAGATAAATGCTTTTTATTAGAATACGAAAAATAAAAACATTTCCGTTTGCATCGTGCAAACCTCTCCAGTCGATCTATAGTTAAATCGATCTGTAGTGTATATCATTTTATGAAGATGTATACATAGTATCCTCCGTTCCTGAACAGAGGATGAAAATACAACCATCAAATACAGAACAGCTGCAAGAGGAAGAATTCAGAAGGACATATGGTACCGTAGTATGTAAGAAAAAAAACCTTCAAAACTGTACAACTTGTGATCCAAAAAACGGAAAAAACTTAGAAGAACCGTATTTGATAATGTTAAATAATCAGATTAACACATATGTGGATTGTGTTAAATAATCAAATGAGTGCATCTGTGGATTGGAGGAAAAAAAAATTAAAAAAGTGATAAAAGATGGAATAATTACATATTTCCACTCCAACCCACAGATGAAACTGACGTTTTTAAAAAGACTACATGTAGAGAAAAAGGTCAAAGTCAAGGACTAAAAAACAAAGGTTGTAATACATGGAGGGTGAAATAACAGTGCGTTGTGCCATAAGAGACAAAACACAATATGGCAACGTTAACTAGCGGAAAAATTTGAATATAATATATATGACGTAGGAGCTACATACCAGAATTGTGTCAAACAGGAGTAAAACAAGATGGCGATCAGAAAATTAATCGACGGTTACGAAAATGGCGGTAAAATTTGGAAAGACAAATCAAGAATACTATCATGAAAGTGTCGAAAACCGTGTTATGGATTATCCAAAACAGAAATGTCTAATCAGATCAATATAAAGATTTCACTGAATGAGATTGCACTCATGATGACCGTGGTACAGCTCGTGTAAAGCATTCTCAAACTAGAACGTTATTATTTTTCGTATTCTAATAAAGAGCATTTATTTTATAAAGAAGACCAGATTATCGACAACCTTGTTCACATCTCTCATTTTTTGATTATCACTGGTCAACAACCCAAAAACTTCCATCTCCTTATTAAAGTGAGACGACTGGCTTAGTCAAATAGTTAGTGAATGGCAGAATCCAGTTTTTGACGAATAATGTAATATTTGGTATCATATGTGCAGAGCATTCCTGCACATATGTAATTGGAGCAGAAATGATTCGTGTGTCCGTGGTGGTACCAATTTTGTCAAAGGAAATTCTATCTCTATCAGTTGCAACTCAAACGGTTCATGCAGGAATCTTGACCTGCTTTCAGTAACTTTGATCTGGCTCTCTTCATGTTTCTTGACATTTGGAAGAAGATTTTGGTCTTCTTTACACATTTGAGAAGTTTTGCCGGGACATCCGGGCTTGTAGTGAAACATTCAGACCAGATTGCATTGTCTTCTATCCTGATTGGGTTCTGGATTACCTCATCTACTTTTTTCACGATCTTGGTGGCCGTCAAAATAATAAAAAGGACAAAAGATACGATTACCATTTTGTCGAAATTGCTCACTTCAAATCTCATACCGTTTATGACAGCAAATATTCAAAGCGATCAAGACTGTATAGAGTTATTATAAATATCAAGCAATTTTCCATGTGCCATAGAAGAACGATTCGCACGTATGTTTGTCCTGGAGAATGTAGATAAGAATCCTAGGCCAGCTTTGAACATCCTTGGAGGAATTTTTTTGGTGGATCTACGGAGCATGTTGTGCGAATCTAATTCGCTTTATATTTATAAATTAAATCGAAAATTGAGAGGAACTGGTCCTTCAGGGTTAATGGAAAGGTGTGAGTAAGCGACTCAAGACGGTGTAAGAAGTCAAGAATTGCCAATGAAGAAGAGATTACTACGTATAGCATGTATGCTGCTGATTCATCTCTTGGTGAATCCGTTCGCTGAATATGAAATTTCAATTTTTGTAATTTTTGAGGAATTCCAATTAGCCACATCGAGGTTCTGATTCGCCACAAGATAGCACTTTGCTAATGCAAGATGAGCATCGGACTGGAATAACATGATAAGTGTCTCAATTCAATTTTTGATTCAATATCAAAAACATCCAATCTAGTAAATAAAAAATGCAATATGCAAAAAAGCTGATCCACGCAGATGATGAAAAAGCGATGGATATAATGATGATAATGGTCTCTGATTATGATACTTATCACTAATTATCGATGATGACAGCTTATTGTTATCATCCGGTCGAACGTCTAGTGTTGCTGGATTAACCTCGTGTATGTCTATTCTACTGGGCGACTCAATCAAGTCTCTGTTCATGGAAGATGCTGCGTCTCGTGTAAAAATCAATATATGATTAGGAATAAATTTTTTTTTTCTCTTCGCAAATCAACACGCGATGAATTATAAGACTCATCTAATACCCATCCCCGCTTCCTTCCCCTACAAATCCTTACTCAAACCGTTCTCTAACCATTTCATTCCCAAATCTTTTCATATTAATTTCTTGATCCTCAGTAGTACAGCGAGGCTAGAACAAAACGATTTACGCTTATTCCAAAAGGAATTGGGATTATGACATAATTATAGGTGATACTATCTAAAGCTGTGTTGATGGCGTTGTAAGTCGGTGAGCTCTGATTGATGTTATTACCTGAAGGAAGAGTTATGTGTTGATGAAGTTCTTAATGTTAATGATAGTTCTGTCAAAAGATCTGCAAAGAGCAGTGAAAGTTGATGATCCTTGATTGATTGTGATATTGTCACGTGTAGATAGTGTTATAAATTGATTACGCAGGCCAACAATCTCAGAATCAGAAACCACACCGAGTGCACCCGAAGGCTTTTTCTGCGCTGTATCCGAATCCGCCCTCAAAAAAATTCCAGCACACTCAGTTTTTGAGGTATTCTAACCTAAAAGGGTAAAAAACACGTTATTTTGATGTATTTGAGACCCCGTAAAATCGCGAAAGGATTTTTCCTCCAAAGACTGACGCTGGTATCGAGAAAAACTACTCTTTTCCTTCAAAATGCAAACTCTCACTTTTCAATACGATTTTTTTTCGGCTGAGATGTAGCGAATTCAAATATGAAAAATTTCTTTTTCACGTATATCATTTTTGCTATAAAAATGATTACCCAGGAAATAAAAGTAGCAAAACCATGTCTGTTACAGCTTTTTGTATGTTGCTATGTCCCCAGACCCCCACAATCCGAATTCAAATATCCCCGAGTCCAATAACCTGCTGTGAAATAACCCTAGACCCCCACAAACCAGTTTCCTTAACCCTCCAGCCCAGTAACCTGCTATGCAATAACCTCAGATCCACACAACCCAGTTTAATTAACCCTCGAGCACAGTAACCTGCTATGCAATAACCCCAGACCTCGCAACCCAACTTCCTTAACTTTTGAGTCCAGTAACCTGCTATGCAATAACCCCAGACCCCTACAACCCAGTTTCATTAACCCTTCAGCCCAGTATTCTGCTATGCAATAACCCTAGACTCCCACAACCCAGTTCCCTTGACCCTCGAGCACAGTAACTGGCTATGCAATAATCCAACACCTCACAACCCAACTTCTTTAACTATTGAGTCCAGTAACCTGCTATGCAATAACGCCAGATCCCCACAACCCAATTTCTTAACTCTCACGCCCTGTAACCTGCGAGTCTATAAGCCCGGACCCCCACAACCCAATTTTCTTAACCCTCGAGCCCAGTAACCTGCTATACAATAACCCCAGACCCCTACAACCCAACTTCTTTCACCCTCGAGCACAGTAACCTGCTATGCAATAACCCCAGACCTCGCAACCCAACTTCCTTAACTTTTGAGTCCAGTAACCTGCTATGCAATAACCCCAGACCCCTACAACCCAGTTTCATTAACCCTTCAGCCCAGTATTCTGCCATGCAATAACCCCAGACCCCCACAACCCAGTTTCCTTAACCATCGAGCACAGTAACCTGCTATGCAATGAGCCAAGACCTCGCAACTCAACTTCCTTAACTATTGAGTCCAGTACCCTGCTATGCAATAACGCCAGATCCCCACAACCCAGTTTCCTTAACTCTCACGCCCTGTAACCTGCGAGCCTATAACCCCGGACCCCCCACACCCCAATTCCCTTAACCCTCGAGCCCAGTAACCTGCTATACAATGAACCAAGACCCCTACAACCCAACTTCCTTAACCCTCGAGCCCAGTAACCTGCTATGCAATAACCCCAGACCCCTACAACCCAACTTCCTTAACCCTCGAGCCCAGTATTCTGCTATGCAATAACCCCAGATCCCCACAACCCAGCTTCCTTAACTCTCACGTCCAGTAACCTGCTATGCAATAACCCCAGATTCCTACAACCCAGTTTCATTAACCCTTCAGCCCAGTATTCTGCTATGCAATAACCCCAGACTCCCACAACCCAGTCCCCTTAACCCTCGAGCACAGTAACCTGCTATGCAATAACCCAAGACCTCACAACCCAACTTCCTAAACTTTTGAGTCCAGTACCCTGCCATGCAATAACGCCAGATCCCCACAACCCAGTTTCCTTAACTCTCACGCCCTGTAACCTGCGGGTCTATAACCCCGGACCCCCACAACCCAATTTTCTCAACCCTCGAGCCCAGTAACCTGCTATACAATAACCCCAGACCCCTACAACCCCACTTTTTTCACCCTCGAGCCCAGTAACCTGCTATGCAATAATCCCAGATCCCCACAACTCAATTTCCTTAACCCTTGAGCCCAGTAACCTGCTATTCAATAACCCGAGACTCCTACAACCCATTTTCCTAAAGGGGTCTTACCTGCTTTGTAATAACCCCAGAATCCCACAACCCGATCCTCTTCACCCGATTTTATTTCTGGTAACCTGCGAGTATATATACCCAAATATTGAGCCAAGAGGCGGATGGTGGACAAATATTCCAGATACAAATCTCTCACAAATATCTCCCACAAATCTGAAGAAAGCTTTTTGCATAAAACAATAACACTAGCGGAACATTATGCCGATAAAACAGCGGTTGTCGAAAGGCTGTTGTTTATCGACAGATGTAGCCTAATTTATCATCTGAAAAGTTGTTTGAGAGTTTGCATTAACATTTATATAATATCTTAGAGGAAAATTGAGGGCGAATTGATTCATGGTGGTCAAGGGCTATAGACTCGCAGGTTACAGGGCTCAGCACTTATGAGAATCGGGTTATGGTGATCGAGCGCTATAGACTCTCAGGTTACTGGGCTCGAGGATTAGAAAAATCGGGTTGTGGAGGTCTAAGGTTATAGACTCGCAGGTTACTTTTCTCGAGGGTTGAGGGAATTGGGTCGTGGGGTCCTGAGGTTATTGCATAGCAGTTTACTGTGCTCGAGGGTTAAGGAAATTGGGTTGTAGGGGTCTGAGGTGATAAACTAGCTGGTTTCAGGGCTCGGGGTTTAGGGACATCGGGTTGTGAAGGTCTAGGGTTATAGAATCGCAGATTTCTTTTCTCGAGGGTTAAGGGAATTGGGTCGTGGGGGTCTAGGGTTATTGCATAGCAGGTTACTGTGCTCAAGGGTTGAGGAGATTGGGTTTTGGGGGATCTGGGGTTATAGACTCGCAGGTTAGAGGGCTCAGAGGTAAAGGAAATCGGGTTGTGAGGGTCTAGGGTTGTAGACTCGCAGGTTACTGGTTCTCGAGGATTAGGCAAATTGGGTTCTTGGGGTCTGGGGTTATTGCATAGCAGGTTACCATGCTCGAGGGTTGAGGAAACTGGTTTGTAGGGGTCTGGGGATATTGCATAGTAGGTTAATGGGCTCGAGGGTTAAGGAAATCGGGTTTTGGAGATCTAGGGCTATAGACTCGCAGGTTACTTTTCTCGAGGTTTGAGGCAATTGGGTCGTGAGGGTTATTGCATGGCATAGCAGGGTACTGTGTTCGAGGGTTAAGGGAATCGGGTTGTAGGGGTCTGGGGTAATAAACTAGCAGGGTACAGGGCTCGGGGTTCAAGAAAATCGGGTTGAGGAGGTCTAGGGTTATAGAAGCGCAGGTTACTTTTCTCGAGGGTTAAGGCAATTGGTTTAGGCATAGCAGGTTACTGTGCTCAAAGGGTCAAGGGGATTGCGTTATGGCTCAGAGGTAAAAGAAATCAGATTGTGGGGGTCTAGGGTTATAGACTCGCAAGTTACTGGTTCTCAAGGATTAGGGAAATTGGCGTTCACAATGGCGTTCCCCCTCAAAATTCACAAAAATGTATACTATTGGAGCATCTTGAATTGTTGAGCTTCAAAATATCATCTGAATATAGATTGGATAAAGAGATTCTACACGTAAAATAAAACTTCTTATACATATAATACCCTATTCTACCATAATTGAAGTTCTTCATTTGTTTTGTTAAAAACTTCAATGACATTCTCTGTACTTCGCAAGAGTCTTTAATTGTTCGATTAAATAATGTTTTTTGTCAATCACAAACACATTCCGTGAGCAGTTACTTTGCATAGTACACATATGAATTCTGATAAAATTCAATACACATAGTATTAGGAGGATTTGTTCGAAATCGCATTTTTTATAATAATAATAAAAAAATAGTTGCACAAAAAGATGTGAGGAACATTCGGTACTTTAAATTTGTTAAGATTTTCGTAATTTATTCCTCATTCATTATTACCCTAATGAAATTACTTGAGGTATTACCAAACAAAATTTCGAGATAAAATTATTTTTAATTACCCATAAGTGCCTGAAAGAAAAAAAGCGCCTCTATCCCCTGCTTTTTCGTGTCTTTCGGATTCCATTTCCTCGGAACTGATTCAATTTTTTCGATAGGACTTTCCTTTCCTGTATTTGACATACGTATATTTTGGGTGATGCATTGTTTTACTCAAATTGGAAATAAGATTTTCTGCTGCAATTTGGATCCGAATTTCAGACGCGATGGAATTCTAACCTCAAAACTAAAAACTAATTTCTCCAATTTACTATCCTATTTTGTGAGCTTTGGTCAATGTTATTTAATAGATAGTAGGTTATTTGCCAAGAAAGTTTTCTGCTCTCGATTCGGGAACACATCAGCTCAGGAGTATATTTTCGTTTTTAATTAATTGCAAATTCGATTTTAGAGAATGTTTTTTTCCTTCCCTGTGAAATTGTCATTTCATCTTTTACCTCCTCATGTTCTGCCACCCTTCAATTCAATAATCGCTTCATTATTTCCTCTGATTTGAAAATTTGTTCTCAGACGTAAATTTTCCCATAATTAAACATTTTCATACATACATTTGCGAAAAAATTTATTCAGAACTCTCTTTTTTAAATTATAGCAGAATATTACTAGGAAAGACATATTATTTTTCAAATTTCAATAGAGACATTTAAAGGTGCTTGTCCAAATTTTTCTCGTTAAATTCCTCATTCAAATTTCAAATTTCCAGAAATATTCGATATTAACTCTATTGTTTCACGTTAAATAGAAGTATAAATTTTAGTTTTTGATCGAATCGCCACTGTGATAGATTCCGAACAAAAAAATATAAAAATATAAAACCATTAGAAAGTATATGCTCCCAAAACGTCTGAAGATCCTAAATCTAATTTTTGACCAAATTCGTTGAAAATGTTCCAATAAAAAATATATTGAGAATAAAAATTAATGCATGGAATTCATTGAGATTTTTTCTTCAATACCTCTATCTCTGAGATAAATTGGCTTCTCTGATTTGGCTTCGCAAGCTCGATGGATCACAGTCTTCGGCGAGGACAAAGAAGCTTTAATCTCTGAACTGGAGGTTGTTGCTTCATCCATCGTAATTTTTGGTACCGAAATCACCAGAAATGTATCCAGAACCTCACATAAATTTTCTATTCGAATCACAATCATCCAGTAGAATAAACGTCTTTCCTCACGCATTTGAGTCATATTAATCCAAAAATCCCGATAAAAAATGAACAAAATAAATAAAAATCTAAAGATAAATGAATAAAGTCATTGCAGAGATGGGTAACACGGTTGAAAATGCTTGCAAAGTTTCTAATTTTGTTCATGACGGAACTTTGTTAGTGGAGTCTTTAATTAGGCTGAACAAACTAACTTTCGTACCAGTAGAAAGTGAGTTTCCAAGATTTCTGACTAGAATACAAAATTTTTATTAGATTATCATTCAATCCTTCGGGAAATTTAAAACAATTAGTTCGTCTAATCAGTATTATTATTGTCAAGTTATCGAGGATTAGTTATTTTTGAAAACATTATTGATTAGTCTTTAAATTCGTCACTTTTAATTATTATTCACATTGTTATTTACACGTAAATTAAACTTCTACGCAAATTACTTTTCCATAGAGTGATTTATTTACTGGAAAGAACTAACGACTTTGAGGTGGCTGATGGTTCAACAAGAACGAGTTGACTGACAGCCTAGCGCCCAGACTTTGGAGTAATTGTTACTAACACCCCTTACGTTCGGCCCCTTATATACGGATGGATGCTAAGGGTCTATCTCGAGGTTCTATCAAATAGACTTCTGAATATAGTGCTGCCTGCATGGAAATAGAATATATAAAATGGTGCTATCATGAATCCGCATTTTTCATAGTAATAGGAGAAATAGTAGATCTTTTGATACTCAAGTTGCATATTTCTAACAGTAACATTTATTTAGGGCCTCTATTAATTATGAATGTCACACCAGAAAATTGTGACAGTCCTGTAACATTTCAGAACGATTTCACACATACCCTGTAACAATTCTAGGGAGATTTTATACACATTTTGTAACTGTTATGTAACTGCTCTGTGACATTACGATTCTGCACGAGTTATATAACACTTCGTTCTTACCGTTCGATCTTAAAGTTCATTCTCACATGTTTTCGAATTACTATGTAGCTCAATAGTAACAGCGCTATTCCGTCACAGTTACATAACAACTGTTACGGAAGATTTCCTACTAAACCGGTTCGCTGTTCCACTTTTATTTCTTACCAAATTTTAATTTCCACAAAATTTGTTCTTTAAAACCAAAATTGCATTTTGTGTTCAAACTATGCAGGATACGAAGAAAAAATATAGGAAAAAATTATTCACCCAAAAAAGTTCTACAAATTTTACATCAACCATACACTCTAAATCTCTTGGACCGGGGTTCCGGTCCATTAGATCAAATACCTGGTCCAAGCAACGACCAAGATAAATCTAGTCCATTGGACCAGAATTTTTCGTCCAAGCGGGGTCTGAATTGTTCGGTATATAAAATCTAGATTGCGCTAGTGTCGCGAACAAGCAAGGAGGTCGAATTTTCAAGATGCACTTTAATCTATGCATAAAAATGATTTTACGATTTTTCAGTAAAGCATTAGCTCAATAGTAAGTACTGAAAATTGACAAAGATTTCAAAATTAAATTTTCATCGTATAGATGAAGAAGCACGTTCTTTGTTAAAACTGTTATTTTTCGAGGAAACTATTATTTCACCATATCAAGTGAGTTCCAACACATTTTGAGCCTAAATAGACTTTGAATATTATACACAGTAAACAATCTGATTCAGAATATGCAGATAATATGATTATTAGACTATCAGAACTGATATATAAAATAAAACCTAGAGATTTAAGGTTATACTTTTCTAGATTTTGAATATTTCATGTATAAATTGATATAAAATCACTATGAGTTTATTTTTGCACCAGCAAAAGTTGATTCAATATTACATTTTATGGAAACTTACATGATGTAGTGGAATAAATGTTTCTTCAAGACATGCATGAAAACCACGGGTTTTCGAGCATGTGAAGCAAGCCAGAAATTGCTGTTTTCAAAGCAGGGAAAAAACTGGGGCAAAAAACTCCTAGCAGGGAACAAAACTCCAGCTGTAGGAAAAAAAAACTTGAAAACCCGAGGTTTTCGTGCATGTATTTAAGATAATATCACATGCACCTAGGGATGGATATAGGTGCATAATATACTATATTTTAAGAGAAATCAGTTATGACAGTGAATGTATTTTTCTCACTGTATATGATGAAAATTCCGTCAGAAACACTTTGTTTTTGATGGATTCATTTTTGCATTATTCACTTATTGTTTTCAACTGGAAGAAAAATCGTAATTTGGTTTTCATCAGGAAATGTACATGCATCTCAAAATTAAATTACTTGTGCTACTTCACATTTTGACCGCATTAGAGTTATAGATGGCGTCATGCAATTCTGCAGTATCCATTAATCTCCCTGGTCGAAGCTTGGACCTGAAAACGATTTTCGGGTCCATCGGGCGAAAGTGTTAGTCCATTGGACCAGAAATTTAAACCATTGGACCAGAATTGCAGGTTTGGTCATTGCTTGGACCGGAATTCCGGTCCAAGGGTTTTAGAGTGTATCGTGATGGGTCGTGTAGTTCTTGTTTTATTGTAAAAAATTGTATTATAAATAAGAAAAATTCATTTTCTGACTGAAACATACAAGATAAGAACCAAATGATTGAATGTGAAATCGTTCACAAAAGTTGAATTTCCAACGAAAACATACGAGTAGAAAAAATTTGTTAGAAAGAATAATTGTTGATTCCAAAAAAAAAAAAAATCTGCCCGCTTTGCGGGCACATTCTCATCGCGCGCAGCTCGCTTCGCTCACAAGTTTGAGCGCGCCTAGGGCGCGCCTTTCAGATCTCGTGCTTCGCGCTCGAAGGTAATCTCACCTCGCGCTCCGCGCTCGGCCTTCGTACCTCCCTACAGTTGTATAAAAAACTTGCGAAACTCAAAAGCGAAATGTCGAGTACTTTAATTTGATGAGTGTGAATTTTCTTTTTTTAAAGCTTCTCTGGCTTTAACGAATACATTCTCATCGAGTGTCTCGTGCTGCGCACTCGATAAAAGTTT
>WSXT02191074.1:0-19785 GCA_011762715.2 Neuroterus valhalla
TCTCAGGAATCTACAAGGTAAAAAGTTTTTTGATTTTTTTTTGTCGGAGTGGAGTAGTGTCTTTGGGGGGGGGGGGGGGGGGGGGGGGGGGGGGAATCGAAGATTGTTCAATCAGGTGAATGAAGGACCCGAAATATGTATCACCAACTCCAATCGGGAGTGGATCTATCCTCTAGCCCCCCCTCCCCTCCCTCATCTACGCTACTGGTTGGGAGGCTTATTTGTAAAAATACGAAATGGGTATGAATGGAGTGAAAATCTGATCTCATATAATCTATACACTTCGATGTATAGTATATTTTTTAATATTGAATATTTTCTTTCTTTCCCAAGAAGAAAAACTAAAAGCAGGATGGCGAAAATTACTGGATGGCGATTTAGCGGACGATTCCAAACTTCCAGTCATTTCCCGGTTTTCCTACTCAATTTACACAATTTTCCCGGTCAACATAAAGTAATTTAATCATATTTGTCGCAAGTCGCAAACATTTATTCCCATTTAAGACGTGCATTTGAAACATCCCTTAATACAACAGATCAAACATCGCAAAATAAATTAATTTTGAAAAAGAATACTCTCCACGAAAGAATATAATTTTCTTACAAAAATTGGAACAATTAAACTTACAACTGACAAAAATCAATTTACGATAACAAAACAATAACGGGTTCTCAACAAAATTGTTCATTTTTCCACGAAAGTGATGAATTCTTACATGATATTGTAAAACTTCATCACTTTCGTGGAAAAATGCACAATTTTGTTGGCAACCCGTTATTGTTTTGTTATTGTAAATTGCTTTGTGTCAGTTGTAAGTTCAACTGAACTGAACTGAATTGAACATGATATTATGAATTTTCAACTGGAACAAATATTATACAAATAGGAAGGTGAAATTTCTACAAAAAAATACAATATTCCAATGAAAGAGTTGAATCGCGAATTGAAAAAATTATCATTTTCAACAAAAAATGGAAAAGTAACATTTCCGGTAAAAAAAGAAAAATCCCATACCAAACATAGAGTTTTTAACTAAAAAAAAGGTCCTTCAACTGTAAAAGTTGGATTCTCAAACAGATAAATCAATTTTTACGAAACAAGATAATATGTGAAACGAAATTTTGATGCTCCAATTTCAAAATGAAAAGAATTTATTATTAGCCATACAAATGAATCTTCAATTACACCTACAGAATTTTTAATTGAAATAAGTTGAAGTTTTTGTTATAAAGGTTACTTATAATAATGGAAACCAACTTTCAACGAAAAAAACTAACTTTCAAACACATGATAATATTTTTATACAAAATGTTGAATTTTCAATTAAAAATATTAAAGCTGAATAATTGAGATCTTTACCAAATATAATTTTCAACCAAAAAATACAAATTTTCAATAAAATGGTTGAATTTCAAAACACAAAAATGATCATTCCCAACCAAAAAGTGGAATAATCAGGTTTTTGGCTACAAAAATCAATTTTTGAACGAACATAAGTGTTGTAAACTATATGAATTTTTGAATAACATAAGAAATATGCAACTGCATAACTCGTATGGTTAACCGTAAAAAAGAATTTTTAAACAAGAAAATCCACTTTCGAAGGAAAAGATCATTTTCTTCCAAAATATCGATTTTTCAAGAGAATATGTGAATTTTTGAGAAATTATTGGATTTTTAATTCAAAAATTCAAATTTTCATCCAAATTGTTAATCTCAACTAGTAGAGATCATTTTTACACTAAAGATGAAATAATTGAATTTTCAGTTGAAAAGATCGATTTTCAACCAAACTGATGAACTTTCATGTGAAATGATGAGTCTAAAACTATAATGAATGTATTTTATGTGAAAGAGATGGATTTTTAACCATGCAGAATAATTTTCCACAGAAAATGCGAATATTCTACAAAGTAGAGAGATTCTCTGAGGAATAGTTTCATTAAAATCAATATTCAACTGAATACTTGAATTTTCACTGGAAAAAGATAAATGGATTTTTAAAGAAGTAGTTACATTTTCAACCAGAGGTAAATTTAAGATTGAATACTTCACCTTGTGAATGAAAATCATTTTCCCAGAAAAGAGTTTATCTTTCAATTTATTAGTTCAAAAGGTTTTTCTTATAATAGAAAATAATATTCTTTTTCTAATAAAGTATAGATATATTTAACAATTCCAGAATCAGACTAAAGGAAATTTTCATGCTTTAAATCAAATCATAACATCTCTTTCTTATTCATAAAAAAAAAATAACATAAATTTGATTGTTATTCCATTCATCGATGGGGAGAAAACAGCTATCGGCGATTGAGCTGCTTGAACATCATTCATTATAAATGCCTCTACTCGCGCCCAACGTGTAAGTCCCTGTTCAATACACACACGCGGCGCGTCAAGTGTGCGCCGTGTCCCCAGCAAGGGTGGGGACGGACGAAAGGAGGAGAAATGTGAGAACAGGAAGAGTCGCAGCGTGCACCATCGCAGAGTCATATTGTAGTATATGCAGTACACATACTACACCGGCCTCCAGAACGGCAGGGAGGGAGAAAGAGAGAGAGGGGGGTGAGGGGGAGATAGTTGCGATGGTGCCATACTATAGACATTTTCAGTCGCATTTTTCGTGACGCGGAAGGAGTGTTCCCGTTTTTCTTAGTTAGCTGGCCTCGCTCAGAGTATATGTATACCCTTCCAAAAGAAGCAAAGCTTCAAAAAGAGAGCGGTCACTCCTCGTATTTTCCTGGTAAAATTTTCATTTGTCTAGGGTAAGTCAAGTGAATTCCTAGTTTTCTAAATGGATTCCCGGTCATTTCGTGGTCATGTCCCCGTATTAGTATATACGATCAATTTTCCACACCACTTCATTGTAAAAAGTAACAAAAAAGTAGTCTCTCCTTAAGACAAGTATTAAGAAAGTACGTGAGTATAAGACTTCGAAGCCTTTTTTCACTTAAAAAAAAGAAAGACTTTGACCTTTTATTAACAAGCAATAATGTATTGCAAATATTGGATCAAGTACTTGTTGATACGACTCGTCGATTAAACAGTCATTACTCAGCATTTTAAGTAATATTTGACAGAGTATTTTCGCCAGCTCCAAGGGTGGAATATTCGAGCGCAAACAGACAAAGCACATGATGAAATAAATATTTCCATTTTATTCAAATATCTATAGAATCGAAACATAAAATAAATGTAATCTAAAACTTCGCACTTTGCAGAAGCTGTGTTTGATTTCAAAATAAAGTCAGCACGATAGTGAGTTTTTTTTTTTCTGAAAGCGACGGGATTTTGGGACCATTCCTACTTCACAGTAAAAGCTCGAAAATTGTGTTCAAATAACTTGATTTCTGAAAGAGATTCAAACTTTAAATACCAATTAAAGTTTGATAGTAGTCCATTTTTCTCAATTTCCATAAATCATTCGAAATCTCTGATGGGAGATGATTTGAATTCCAATTCGAACAAAATTGCTATGGGGGAATGAACAAATTGTTGAAAAGGGGGAGAAGAGGAAGTGATTTCCAAACATTGGATTGAAACAGAATTTCATGAAAATGGGATGGTTCTAGAAGCAATGTTCACTAGAGTTTGAAATAGTGTCAGAGGAAGAAGTGATGGGAATGCTGATTTTGAGAGTTACGCCTGGTAATATTGCACGCTAAATGGGTTCCTATTTTATAGAGACGGTAAAGGTGTAAATGTGGAAGCCGAAACTGGTCCGGAATGCGATGCCACGTTTGAACGTACACATATCCGGTTGCTTTTCAACAATAACTATGCTTGGTATAATACATACTATTTTGTATTCATGATGAACGTAGCGTATACAGCAGAAATCCAGGCTTGTTAACGATCACTAAACAGCCTTCTATATATTTTACTCGATTTAAAGGTAGGTACTAAATTTGAATCGCTTCAAGTGAAAAACTGATGTCATCTGCAGATAAAATGCAAATGGACTCATAATCATTTCGATTGAATGCTTCGTGCGGAGCTTCAAAATCTGAGGGAAATTTTCCTCGTTATTATAACTGCAAATATGCATTTATGTGTTCCAATGCAATTACCCCGGTGACTGAACCGCACAGTGCTTCGCACTTTTACGAGCTTTTTGCAGTCAGAAAATCCTGACGATGAACCATTTTATGATTTTGAAAACTGCAATAAACTCGTGATCAGGAAATAATTTACGCACCTGTGATTGATTTTGTATTTTGAAAATAAAGTTGAGAGCAACATTAAAACCTTTTTTGGAGTTTTATAAATCAAAGATTTTTATATAAAAACGCTTTTTATTCACAAAACGTTTTTTCTTGATTAACTCTCACTTGTAGATAATCATGAATTGTAGCTTTCAGATGAGTAGGAAGTGAGTTCATTGTTTGATGTCACCTTATAAATAACTAAAAACATTTTCATAGTGTGAATGACAATATATGTCATTTCGCAGGAAAAAGGGCTTCTTTGTTAATCGTCTAATAGTTTGAGGGATACTCGCGTTTTTGTTAAAAATTTTATGATATATATTTTTTAGGGAAATCATATGAAATGTCACATACGGAGAGAATCGTTCCATCCCAGAATCATAGTTTCTGATAAAACTCGTAAAGATATATTTACATTGTCATTAGAGGAGATATTAGATTTGTGTAAAATTTGACCAACCCCGTTTTCTTTCGAATTTCCGCGTTTTGAGGCCCCCTGAATCAAATGATTAAAACTCAGAGTAAGAAAAAATTACGTGCCCAAAAAATGGCTTTAGGAGATGTCCACAAATGCCTGGAGTATATTTTGTAGCCACGTATGAAATAAATAATGAAATTATCAAAAAATATATTATTGAGGGGCTTGAAGTTTGATTTAAAAAGTACCATTTCTAGTATAAATATTTCAATTTTGATGCAATATTCACAACATATGCACGCAAATATAAGTGTACACGGAAATATATTTTCGGTTACGTCGATACATTAACAGCGATCATTTGACAACTATGAATACCTTTCGGGACCAGTTTTGGCAAAAATTTGAAGAAAAACCGCTCACTATTCATTTCTCCAAGCTTTGAACATTAAAGTAAAAAACTTTCTTCACAGATCAAGAAGAAGTTTTTGAAAACCTTGTTTATTTTCATTGGTATCCATCGAGGTAATTGACAATTAACTCTATATTTGCAAACAAAATTTATTGAATTAAGGATGAAAATATATATTAGAACAGAGAGAAAACAAATCGCAAAAGTATTTTCCAATGCATTCTACTATGAAACTTTAGGAAAACTTTATGTGTTCTTTTCCATCGACGTAACCTCCATCGATGTAACCTTACTTTCAACTTTTCCAGGTAGCCCGACTAACTGCGCCTCTCCGAAGAACAAAAATTATTTTCTTTAATCATAGGAGCACTGGAATAAACAAAGAATACGATTTTCATTATTAAAACTGGAAAAATATTCTTCTCAATTGGGAATTCTTTGACTTCTTACAATCCTGAATTTTGTTTGACAGATAAGCAGTGGTTAGGTTGGTATAATCCAGCTTAATTTCTCTTCAAGAAGCATTAACGGTTTTTGTTTATTTTCATACATTCAGTGGAATTATAAACGTTTAGATGATTACATGATACATGATTTAGTAAAATCTTATTTATAAATCTGATTGAAAGTATGCACTTAGAATTTTTTACGTGCAAATTATGTTTTGTGAAAACTGTGTTTCGTGAAAATTGTGAACATAGAAATGGTATTTATTTATCATTTAACGGAAAGTTACTTTACTGAGTATAATTATATTTTTATTAGGAAAATAAACAGCGAAGTGTCCGTATAGCTGAAAATTCAAAATCTAATTCACTGTCAGAATTTCGAAGAGAAGAACCAAATGGATAAATCAAATGTAGATATTCAGGTAGAAGTCACAGAAAGACCGAAAAGAATCTGTCGTAAAAAGAAGCTTGTAAAGCTTAAACTCTGAAAACCTTTATTATATCTATGTATATATTCATACATAAATCTATTGATGTAATTATTATTTTTTATAGAAACTATAGAAACAGAAGAAAAATTAATTTATACGTAAAATCTTTCATTTTCGAACTATACTCAAAGATTGATCTATTTTTTCTAAAAAATAATTGATAATAAGATGAAGCGTGGTGTCAAAAAGCTACAAAACCCTTTAAAATAAATTTGTAGCGTGCAAACTTTCAGAAGTAACTTCAAGCACAAATTAACATTTTGAGAATATTTTCTAAAAAAATTTACTTTTTCCAAAAGTTCCTTGTATTTGGAGAATCACCTATATGTATGTATGAATGTATGTATGTATGTATGTATGTATGTATGTATGTATGTATGTATGTATGTATGTATGTATGTATGTATGTATGTATGTCAGTCTGTATGTATGTATGTAGGTATGTAAATCGAACGATTAAACGTCGTTCTTGTTGTTATTGTCATCGTTATCGTCTTTGAATCAAATGAATTTCGGAAGGATCATCTGATTTTTTTTGCATTTTGGTGCAGTTTCGAAAACCTGGAAAAAAATACGAGCTTTTCGACCAGCCGTATTCGATCAAAAGTTATGGGTTTTTCATCTATCTGGAATGCTTTCTGAAGAATCAAAAATTCTATTCTCCAGAAATACTATACGAGACACTTGTTAATCTTGGAGAGATCTACAAATTTTTTTTCTACTTTTCTTTGTAAGAGGCAAAGTTTTTTTTCAATCATAGAAAATGACATTCAAACACAAAAATATAAATTTTTGGAGAGACGACACCAGATACCACAAAATTTTAAAAGTCCAAATTAATTAATAGAGAGAGGTAGGCTGATTTCTTGTCGAGAAGATTTTAATAGAGCGAGTAGTTCTACTTAAAGATACACTAATTCTATCCAAATTTAGTTTATTCATGAAAATAAGACAATTTTTGTCAGATTTTTGAAATATGTTTCTCACCTAAATTGATGATCTCTAATCTTGAAGTTCTCTGAAAAAAATTCTTCTTTTAGGACCATTCTTTTGCCTCAATGTCCTCTATTGTGCCAGTAATGTGGATTTGAATACCTGAAAACACAATTTTAAACCTATATAATTTAAACAATGGAGAAAAAATAACAGTAACATTTTTAGTTTGAAAAAAACCATTCTAAACCATGAATAAAAGTTTCATACCAGAAAACAAAGAATCTTCAAATCAAGGAGTTGAGTTTTCAAAAAGATAAGCTAACTTTTACTAGAAAGGATAAATTGTTATCGAAAATTTGAATACGCGAATTCGAAATTGAATGAGAAAATAGATGTTTACTAAATAAATGGATTTCTAACTAAAACTATCGAATTTTCAATTGAGGTGAGGTACAAAAAAAACTAGCATTCAACAAACAAAAAAAACTAACTTCCAAACCAAAAATTACATTTCCACACAAAATGATAAAGAATCAAATGAAATTGTAAATGTTTAACTGGAGTAGTGAATTTTAAACCAGAGAGACGTAGTTTCATCTGAAATTATCAACATTAAACTCGAATAGTTCAGTTTTTGACAAAAAATTAATTTTTAACCAAAAAATACAATTTTTAACAAAATGATTAGAATTTGAACTAAGGAAAATGAAATTTTCCAAACGAAAATGGAATAGTGACATTTGTTTCTCAAAAGATTGATTTTAAACCAAACATAAGAATTTTCAACTAGATGAATGTTCGACTAAAATGAATAATGTTTAACTGTATAACTTGAATTGTTAACCGCAAAGAAAAATTTTTGGAATAGAATACTAACTTCTAAAGAAAAATATAATTTCCACAAAAAAATCGATATTTCAAAAAAATATGTGAAGTTTCAACGAAATAATTGAATTTTCAATTGAGAAAGACAAATTTTTGTTGAATCGTGTAAATTTGAACATTTCCCATAAAAAATGAAACAGTTTAATTTTCGGTTGAAGAAATTGATTTTCAACCAAACTGATAAATTCAGGTATATCATAATAATGAATCTTCAACGGGAATAGATGTTTTTAGGCAAAAAAATGAATTTTTAATCTTGAAGATTAATTTTCTACAAAGAAGGCAAATTTTCACGAAGTACATTCTTTTTCAATGAAGTAGTTTCTTTTTCGAATTCAAAAATCAATATTCGACTCAGTACAATATGTTTCAAAACAAAAGGTTGATTGATTTTTCACAAAGTAGTTACAATTTCAAACAAAAGTGAATTTTGAATCAAAATCATGCAACTTTGACAGAAAAATTTTATTTTTAACAATAATGTTAAAATTTCAAACAATTACTTGATTTTTCAATTAAGGAAGATGAATTTGTAATGAACAATGTAAACAAGTTTTCTATCATAATTCAGGAATATTTCTTCTTTGGAATACTACTTCTACTCTGGAGGCTGCTTGAAGTACTTTCTCCATTTAAAATTAAGAAGAGAGGGCTTTAAATTTGCGACGAATTTTGAATTGACGGAACAATTTTCGAAAATTACTTTCTTCTTCCTTTCTTCTTCGATTATTATCAAATTTGAGTCAGCTAAAAAAATCTCATAGAGCATAAAATTTGCAAAACGTTTTTCTTATAGTCGAAAGAAATAAAAATTCTTCCTCTCATGAAGTATGGATGCACTTTAGTATTTTGAGAATCAGATTAAAGGAACGTTACTTTTTTTGAAATCAAATGATAAGATATATTTTTGATCCACAAAAAGAAAGCGGACAATCCTCCGTTCTTTTTTTGTAGAATTTTGAATAGTCTAGGATGAGTCAAGTAAATTCCCGGTTTTTTAATTAAATTCCTTATCATTCCCCTATTTTTTTCCTGTCAGTAAAATTCCTGATCAATTCGCCACCCTGAAAATGGTAGATAAATAACGGGAAGGAATCTCGACAAGGAAGTAGCGCGAGAGTATACAATTTAATGGAATAACACATAGAGAAAAGGGTACCAAGAGAATAGGGATTTAGGAAATAGGGAGATTACTCAGAAGGAAATATACCATTGTCTCAATTACTGGCCAATATTGGCCAGGTGCCAGAGATGGACACTCGAAGCCCCGTCTCACGACCGTGAGATGAGTGGCCACTGGCGCCCAACGTGGGGCTCTATCCCACAACCCTAAGATTAAGAGTCTCATGCTCTACCAGCTGAGCTAGCTATATATATAATTTCATATTTTACTCAGTAAAGTTTGACAATCTACAAAACAAAAAAATAATAGAATCCGGTTTACGGTCATTCATTTTTTACACTGATGTCTTGGCACAAGGACTGTGGCAAAAAAAGGAAAGAATCTCTGGAAGAGAAGGAGGGAAAGCTGGAAAGGAGGAAAAGAGACAGAGAAAGGAGTCAAGATTAAGCACGCAGCATAAAGATGGCAGGTCACGTAGGTGAAAAATCTGATTCTGCGGGCGGACAGTAACGTGGATACGTTACTTCCTCCCCGCAAAACTTCTCCAGGAGCGGTCTCATAATTCACGGCGCTCTCGTTATTTGCTTTCGCTATCGAGATGAAAGTCGCTCCACGACGACGACCGCCACGATCGATCCCATATTTGTACCCGGCACTTGGCCTAAGACATTTTTAAAGTTAAACTCGACATTAACGCTTTATTAAATTTATCGACATATCCCCCTAAATAACGACTACCGTATGCCGATATTGAAACCCATACCACAGGCTATAAACTCTTGGTTCTGCTTTAGATTGATTTCAACCATAACGCACTGAAAACTCAGAATTTCGCGGAGGAAATTCGTTGTTATTGCTTATTTTTTAATGGAAATGAAAGCAACTCAGGAAGGAAAGATTGCATCAATGTAAAAGATGTTGAATAGGATAAATGCGAATGTGCTGGTAAAAGAAGTTAGGAGTATCGGAAGGGATGTTGGAAGAAGGGATAAAATGGCGCTGGTAAAATTGATGAAGAGGGAAGATAAGAGGGAAGTAATGTTAAAGTTAAGGCAGTTATATAGGAGTGAACAGAGAATCGAAGATGATTGGACACGAGAACCAAGGAATATGCAGTATAAGTTAAGCAGAATAGCAGATGAGGAGGGAAGGAACAGAAAGGAAGCGTGGGTTAAGTAGGGAAAAATAATAATACAAGGTACATGGTGGGATTGGGAAGAACAGGCAGGAAAGAGGGGAGAATAATAAATAGAAGGAAGAAAAAAGAAAAGGAAGAAAGGTGTAAATGGAAAATATGTTACTAGAATGTAGCAGGATTAGAGAGGAAAGATAGGAAATTTGTGAGGAATTTGGAGCAGTGGGAGGTGATAGTGATAATGGCAACGTGGCTAAATGAAAAAGGATGGGAAAGAGTAAGAGGAAGGTTACCAAGAGGTTACAGTTGGCAGTGCCAAAATGCAAAAAAGACGAATAGGAAAGGCAGAGCAATGGGAGGAATGTTGCTGAGGATAAGGAAGGAATATCTAACCGAGGAGGAACGGAGAGTGATAAAAGAAGAAATTAAAGGATTATTGGTAGAAGAGATGAAGATGGAAGGGGAAAGATTGAAGATAGTGGGGGTGTATGTAAAAAGAGAAATGCAGGAGAAAACTGAGGTGATAAAAGAACTGATGGAAGAAAACGAGCAGGGAATTAGGCTAGTAATAGGAGGAGATTTTAATTAAAAAACAGGAGATAAAGGAGGAAGGGAATGGGGGGAAGAACGAAGAAGAAAAACCAAAGACAAGATACTGGATGGGGAAGGGGGGAAGTTTTCAAGGTGCCTAGAGGAAATGGGATGGTTTATCATAAACGAAAATATAGGGAGGGATCAGGGAGGTGAATATATACGTTTGGGAAACAAGCAAGAGGGAAGTCAATTAATTAAGTTAGGGGGGGGGCGAGAGAACAGAAATGGATGAGATGAGGAATGTGAAGAGGAAAAGAAGGAATATACTGGAATGTGTGATAAGAAAAAAGAGAAGGAAAATAGGAGGTTTGGAAAAGAGGTGGAAAAGGTCAGAACAGGAAAAGAGGTTTGGAAAGTAATAAAAAAGAAAATAAAGCTAGGAAGGGCAGAAGAGGGAGGAGAGAAAGAGACGAGGGAGAGTACATAACAAGAGAAAAAATAATCAATGTGTTAGGAATAATCAAGGAAGGGAAAGCTCCAGGTCTGGATAAAATTCCAAATGAAGTATCGAAATATCGGGGGAACGAGCGAAAAGAATGGGCATGGATAATGTGCAATAGGGTAAGGAGAGTAGAGGGTTGGCCAGATATATGGAAGGAAGGGGTAGTGATACCGATGATAAAAAAAGGCAATGGAGAGGAGGTTAAAAATTAAAGTGGAGTGACACTAATGCCAACCTTGTACAAAGTAAATGTAACGGTCTCATCGGAGAGATTGAAGAAAGAAGTAGAAGAAAAAAAGATAGTGCCACCAAATCAGACGGGGTTTCGAAAAGGGATGGGGGTGATGGCCAACATACTTGTTGTAAATTATGTAATAAATAGGAGGATTGAGAAGGAAAAGGGAGGTATGATAGCGATGTTTGTAGACATAAAAGCGGCGTTCGATTCTCTGGACCGGGAAGAGTTGAGAAGGATTACGATGGAGAGAAGGTATAAGGGAAGGTCTGATAAAGAGTTTCGGAAATCTTTCGTGAGACAAAAAGCAGGGTGCAAGTAGCCGATCAAGTAGGCGATAGTTTCTAGTTGTTGAGAGGAGTAAGACAAGTCCTCTGAGCACCCTCTTATTCAATATCTTGATGTCAGACTAAGAAGAAAGAATGAACAGGAAAGGATGGGGAGGTGTAAAGGTAGAGAAAATGGAGATATATATACTGGCATACGTAGATGATATAGTAATGATGGCAGAAGATGAAGAGGGAATGGTGGGGCTAATTACAGGGTTAGAGAAATACTCAGATGAGAAGAAATTAAAATAGAATGTAGGAAAGACAAAGATAATGATGTTCAGAAAAGGAGGGGGAAAGAGAAAAGTATGGACTGAGAGATGGGAGGGAGTGAAGATGGAAGAAGTAAAGGAGTTTAAATATTTGGGATACTACTTGGAAGCAAATGGAGATCATAAGGCACATATAAGAGAAGGAATAAAAAAAGCGGCCGAGGTAATGAAGCAGGGATGGGGTTAAGAAAAGAAGAAGATTCAAGAAAGATAGGAGAAGAAGAATGTGACTATTTGATACCCTGGTATGGCCGGTTTCAGGATATGGAGCAAAAATATGGGGATGGAAGGAAAGGGAAGAGGTGGAAAGGTTGCAGGAACGGTATGTGAAATGGACGCTAGGAATAGATTGGAGGACACCTGGATACCTGGTAAGAAAGGAAACGCAAAGGGAGAAATTGTGTATCAGAGCAGGGAAAAGGGCATGGGAATTTGAAGAAAAGCTAAGGGAGGGAAAAGGGGGAGAGTTAGCAAAAAAATGTCTGAAGGAGGTGGAAGAAAGAAGGAGGAGGTCGATCGACTTAACGAAATGGGAAGAAGAAAGGAGGGATTTTCTTATAGATAGACATATAGGGGAGGAAATCGGAGTAAATTCTGAGGAATTAGAAGAGAAAGATAAGGAAAGTCATTTCATAGAAAGATGTGGAAGGATTCATGATTCGAAATACAATAAATTGTATAAGATAATAAAAAAGAAAGCACTACCAAAGTATTTGAAAAGAGAGTACAGAATATATGAATGGGAAATAGAAACATGGGAACATGTACGGGAAGGATGTATGAGAGGAATGGAAGATAAAGGGAGCTGGCAAGAGAACGTGGTAATGATTCTGGGCGAGGAAGGACAGGGGGAGGAGTGAATGACGGAATTGGAGGAAGCTACAGGAGCGAATGAGATTAAATGAAAGAATTATTGGGTAAAGAAAATGGCTGAGGTGAAAGAGATGTGAAAGAAAAAGGGAACGGAAGTCACACAATAAAATAAAGTGGATGAAATTGTCCAATAAGAATAAGTAGGATAAAGCAGAATAAGATGAGACTGCACTCTTCCTCTTTCTCTCTCGCTCGAACGCTCAAATAGTTGAAAATGCTCAAACACTCGATCACTTGTCGTTCACTCGCTCGCTCGCAGTCTTTCAGACGTCCCGTCACGTTGCGTTATGCGTTAGGTTAAGGGTTTTTTATGTATGTATGTATATATCAGGAAATAAGTTAGGCTAGGAGAAAAAAAGAAAATTGTTGCTCATGCAGGGACGGAAGTTATGTGAACCGTTAGGGACACATTATAAATGAAGAAGAATCGTTGATAAACCAGAGGAAAATGTGTCTTGAGTTTATATGGAAATTTTCAAAACGATCGTCAATCCAGTTTTGAAACTATGTAAATTCAAGAGTGGAGATTAAAACCGAGGGTGTACAAAGTTTTATAGTACTCATGAAACGTGATGCGCTCTGCTTAAGGTCTGAATATCATATTTAGCTCCACGATTTATGGTCAAATTAGAAGCGGATTCACAAAAGTTCTGGTTTTGTATACCGGCAACTAGAGGCAGGTTTAATAATGTTGTCGATTATAATAATGAGGAGACAGCAATTAAAATGGAAGAGGCAAAGAGTACGGGAAGTATACAAAATGAATGGGAGAATGAGAGAGAATAGTGGAGGAAGATACAGAAATAATAAAGAATCAATAGTGCGCGCTAATTAATTATCGAGATCGGACAAACTAGACGTGAATAAAGGAGATTCGAATTGTTGGAACATTTCTAGCTCGTCTGCACAGTCGCGCCAATTAGTTGCAGCTCGTTAATTATCTGGATTGTAGATCGATGTGATTCTCTGATTAATGTCAGCCGAGTTGAAAAGACATCTGTATTGATATCATCAAGGATATCGTGTGAATATCTTAATTGAAAATCGGAATAGAGGACGAAAGTGACTATGATTATATAAAGCAATACAATTATGAATGTCTGATTAGTTACTGCAAGTTAAATATTGTATCGTGACCTAATTTTTGTGTGATCACTTCAGATAATGTATGAAAGCATATTAATTACCACTCTTGCAATATCATACTATGCACTGAAATTATTTAACAGTTATTGAACACAACCAGTAAGCGATTAAAATCAACTCGATAAAATTACAGAGGAACTTCAAAATTATAGGAAGAGCTATCGATTATTTACATAAAATGCTCTTCGATTTGACAAAACAAAGGGGTTCTCGCTTCATTGCTTTGCTTCAATTGAATTTCAGTCGAATGCTTGTTCGTGACAAAGCTACTCGACCGAGTTTTTTGCGACGAAATAAAATCGATCGTGCTTTGCCAAAAATCCTATTATTAAAATCCTTGCACTGACCAACGTGCAAAAAACCGACAATACTCGATAAATTTTTATATGGAATTAGATTAGGTAAATTAGGCCTGCAACTTTTCTTTTCAATCTACCATGGGAACATCTGAGGGAACATCCCACCTAACATGGGATTCATTTTCAAGTTCAGTCATTGAATATTAGACATAATGAACAAACATTATTATTAGACAAATTATTCCTATAACAATAACCTAGTACTTATAACAATATTCTTATTTTATTCATTCCACTTCATACTTTTCGAGGTATCCCCAAAGTTTTGTTCCATCCAACTGGTCGAAAGCTTTTTTTAGATCAAAATTTAGACAGAATACTTTTTTGTTTGATTTAAACTTTATTATGTGATCTGTCTCAAGCTAATATCTGATCCGCACCTAATTTTCCCGGCATCAATCTACATTAAACTTCCCAGACCCTTTCATTAGTTATTCCTATGACATTATTGATGAGTACTTTGGTAAACACTTTGCCCGTCTTACTAACTTGACCAAAAGCTCAATAATAAGTACAGTCAAATTTATCATTCCTTCCTGTTGAGAGTAGAGCGATAATAACCTTTGTCCAATCATTTGGAACTTCACCGTTCAGAGCACTGCACACCAGCAGCCTACCATTCTTTAGTTTCATCATTACGAATGTAATGTCGATATCGATTCTTCTCTCGCCACCTACAACGTAATTGACTAATATATTGTCTTCTGTATCACGGCTGTTATCTTTTATGGTGTGACCTCCATACAGTTTCTTGTACAAATTATATGAGAAAGCAAATACAAAGATTTAGACGAATTTAGACGAAAACCAGGAAAAGCACCAGTAGAATCAAATCCACAATTTATCATAATTCAACACGGGAAAATATTATTTTTGAGGTTTTCATAGCTACGCTGGAAACCCGAAAAGCGACGGTTGGATTTCCGTCTGTCAGTCTTTTACCACCCGTAGCTCCCATAATATTTGTGCTAGAGGATTGAAATATGACCTAAATGTTGAACAACCGATGTATCCTCGAAAGAAACTATTCACATTTCCTTATCTATTATAGTTTTTCTAGCGGTGCTGAACTGAGAGCGAATAAGACGGGAAGGGTTGCAATAAGGCCGGTTTTTCAGCCTCTAAACACTCAGGGCATATGGTGGGGTGGAGTGTTGTATAGATTGCTGACTAGAAGCGAAATAATCTATAAAATCTTTCTATAAATTTTCCTTATCCTGTGATTAACCTGCGCGAGCTGTGATATTTCAATAGGGATGCCTCCTCCCGCCCGCTTCAGGCCAAGACTACCAGAGACCATGCCCGACACGTGTCTTGAACAGGGTTCTTGTGATCAAAATTTTACTCTTGATTTGGTATCTTGTTTTAACTGACATTTCAAGGTAGCATGTATTAATTAATTTCGGGGTGTGGACCAGGCGTCAAGTTTATCATTATGATATATGTAATGCGTCACATATACGCACTGATTTTGAGAAAGTTTAGTGAAGGTGGTTTTCATATTTCCAGAAGAGTCAATTCACTTGATTTTACGTGCCCATCAAAAAAAGCTTGAATTCGTTCAAGTTTTTGATAGGTATACAACATCTGGAGCTCTTTCTGGTATGCCAAATCACATACTTTAAATCAAAGAACTTCCGATTCGAAGTTTTTTCTATGATATGCATAATAAACTAGGGAACCAATTGAGCTTATTCATAATCCATCCATGAATTTTGCTCTTTTTGGTCTTTTGATAACCGTGAGGTATAGAATGAAAGAGAAAGTATGCGTGTCAAGTAACTAGCGCACAGTGGTTCAAATCCCCAAAAATCTGGCCACAAATCAGAATCTTGATATTTCACTTCGTTCGAGTACCCATATAAGGTTTTCGGGGTCGCTGAATTCGAAAATGAAGTAAAAAATCCGAAATTAAAAATGGCGGACATTTTTCTAAAATTTTCCATGCATTTACTTGAAAATGAGTATTGAGGGGTTTTTGAAGGTCGATGCCCAGTGGGCACAAAATTCAGAGACGTAAAGTTAAAACAACGTTTTAGGAATGTCCAAAACAACGTCCAAAGTCAGGCAAAAAAAACGTCCAAAAAACGTTTAATGTTCCAAATACGTCCTTAAAACGTCTTTGGAACCTTGCATGTTCTAGGGACATTATTTGGCCTGACTTAGGACGTTTTCAGGACGTCCTCAAAAAGTCTTTGGACAATCGTGCCCACTGGGTGATTTCGAAAATTGAGTAAAAACTCCAAAATTCAAAATGGCGGACCCAAAAGAGTGGACATTTTTCTAAAATTTGCCATGCATCTACTTGAAAATGAGTAGTAAGGGGTTTTTGGGGTCGCTGATTTCGAAAATGAAGCCAAAAATCCAAAATGGCGGATATTTCCTAAAATTTGCCATGTATTTAGTTGAAAATGAGTATGAAAGGATTTTTGGGGTAGCTGATTGCGGAAATGAAGCCAGAAATCCAAAATTCAAAATGGCGGGCCCAAAATAGTGGACATTTTTCTAAAAAACGATTTTTCTTGGAATGGGGCAGCTTGGGGCATCAAAAAAATGGTTTCAGGAAGACGACACTTTTCCGCAATAGAAACAACAAATCCTCGACACAGGAACTCGCAGGAAAACCAAATTCTCTATGTGAACTTGTGAGTCGGGTAAAAAAGTAAATACATTTTTCCCCTGCAATAAATCGCTTACATCGCAAACATGTTTGCGAAATATGCATATTTCATTATTTATTCCTAATGCAACGTACTTTCACGAGAATTTTCTATGTCGCACAAACTTTTTCCACTAGAAACTCACTGGATGTGGCAAATTTGAGAAAAATGTCTGACATTCTGGGTCTGTCATTTTAAATTTCAGATTTTTTACTTCATTTTCAAAACCAGCGACCCCAAAACCTCTTAATACCCATTTTTAAGTGAATGCATGGGGAAGTTCAGAAAATTACAGCCATTTTGGTTCCACAATCTTGAATTTATTACTTCATTTTCGAAATCAGTGACCTCGAAAACTTTATATGGGTACTCCAACGATGTGAAATATCGAGATTCTGATTTTTGCCAGCTTTTTGGGATACTCATTTACTCTGACGGGGAAGAAGATAATAACAAATACGGAATATAAACGTTCCTCAAATAATTACTTAAAAGTAATGCGTATCTTTGAAACATGCGATAGGAACGGAGTTTCGAATTCGTGCTAAGAAGGAAGGACGTACGTATATACGCATTCAAAACTCCGATCATACCGCATGTTCCAAAGACACGCATTCGAAACTTCGTTCCTACCGCATGTTTAAAAGACACGCATCACTTTTATATTATTATTTGAGGGACGTTTATATATAATTATTATAATATATAATTATTTAAGGAACGTTTATCACGTATACTTTATTATTTTTAAATTTATATTGAACGTTATACTATGACTTGAAATGCGGCAAACATGTTTATGCCAATGCTAGTTTGTTGTATCTTAGCATCGTTGACGCTTCTCTTTCAGGTCGCATTTACAAGGCAATTTTTGCACAGTTTCCCACGAGCTTATGTACATTCAAAATCCTTTATAATTTTTAGTACAACAAAGCTTGAGTCACAAAATTGGACCATCTATACATCTATTACGAAACGATAATAAAGAAAATATCAAGAATCGCAGAAGTAGTCCGATTTTCCAGATTCGAACTTTGTTGTAAAACGTATCATTGATAATTCTGCGAAATGCAAGACGCTGCATTCTCGTGAAATCTATAGGCCGTAAACAATGCTCGTAAAAATTTCAACCGGCATCATATAACCCTCTCTAGACCCCAATGCTAACTCTGCTTCTACGATACTCGTAAAAATTTCAACCGGTATTATATTCTGAAGTCAATAACGCTAAACGTATAAAGAACTTCGTTCCAAAAGAAGCATCTATATCTATATAATAATCAAAAAAATATGAGTAGCAACACTTTTGTAAGAAAATAAAGTTAAAGATATATAACTATTATACACCTTTATTTACAGAAACTTTCTTCTGGAACATGTTACTTTATCCTGTCTAATATACTTTCTGAGGAAAGGGGACATCCTCAGCCTATATAGAGAAATTAGAATAAAGGTTTTCAACGATATTGTTATTTTGTCGTTCATTTCTAGTAAGAATCGTTGCGTTAACATTGGATAAAATTCAAACTAGCAAAAGTTTCTAGAAATATGGTTTTTCAGACTTGGCGATTGGTGCGGGGTAAAACAGGCAGAATGTCGTGGTAAAGTGTCGGGCAGTCAAGGATATAAATTACTCTGGGGTCTAGAAGACCCCTGTCAGTTGGTCGACTCGTGGGACTAGACCGAGGGTCCAAATGTCCTAGTCGTAAATTGTACCGTGAGCAACTGCATACTCGTAATTGTGCTTGTATTTGTATTAGTGGCATCAGTAGCACCGTTAGTTGTAGGGGGCTTTCACACATCCGTGTTTCGAGTTTGAACAAGACAATACTAATGCTAAAATACCTGTTCTTTACGACAGTAATTTCCACAACGATTTAGGTTCAAAGTAACGATCGCTCCTTTGTGGAGAAAATCTCGATACATTTTGAATTTAAAATTATCTCGGAAAATATCGATTGAATTTTAAGTATGTCAGATCGAAATAAATGCAATGAAGAGAATTACTAGCCAGAATTAATTCAATAATGGCCTCTTTCTACTTCATAAATAATAGAATTACACTATTTTTAGATACTAAGGGTCCACTCTGGTTTTGCATCAAGTCTGCATGCGGAGTCGAAGGGGCAAAGAGAGAGGTGAAGAGAGCGCAGCGTAGTCCAACATTTCCATAGCCACAAAGCAAGCAATTTATTTTTAAATGCACGAGGAAATATCTGTTTTCTCGTTTAACTATGATAACAGAGATCTACATTTGTACAAGATAAAGTGAAAAAATCTGCCCGCTGCGCGGGCACATTCTCATAGCGCGCTGCGCGCGCGTCTCGCTTCGCTCGCGAGTTTGGGCGCGCATAGTTTGGCTAGCGAATTGAATTTCTCATTGTTCAAGAAGCGTTGTAACGATTAAAAAAAAATATATACGCCGTATTGGGAACAATTTCATGTAAAACTTGTGAAACTTTTTTAGAGGAACAATTTTTCTATAAATGATCTCTTCTTGTCTCTTATTGTGTGTCTGGAGGATGGAATTTTTTATTTTTGTAAATGTTTTATCACGGTGAAAACGAAAACTATTCGTCCTTTTGAGAAAAATCAACAATTAATTTGTAGACTTTTCAAGGTAAACAATTTTTGTTTCTTTCATTTTTTTCATATCTCGCATAGTTTTGCTCAAAAATGATGGAAAAATGGTGTATATAAAATTTATAGGTCTTTTTAAAATAAATAATTTTTTATCCTTACATTTTTTCGCACCTTGCATAGTTTGAGCGGAAACATGCATTTTTGATTTTTCAAAAAGCGATTTTGATGGATAAA
>WSXT02191085.1:0-19785 GCA_011762715.2 Neuroterus valhalla
CACTGATTTCCCTGACCATTCTTTTTTTCCCTGACTTTTCAAGGATTTCAAGGATTTCAAGGTATGTGGCAGCCCTGCGCACGCAAGTTGAAGGAAGCGCTATTTTTCACAAAGAACGCGCTAGGGGTTATAACTTTGTCGAGTTGAGTTTCTAAAGTTATTGAATTTCAAAATTGTAAATTTACATGTGATTTGCAAAGTGTTGTGTAAAGTAATGTTTTACTGCTGTGATTTGCATCCGAAATAATGATGAGTATTTATTTTACTTAATGTATAAGTCTCGGGACCTCATGAAACTGACAGTTTCGAGGTTAGGGTTTGAATAATATTTATAAAGTTATAATATTGTGATTGTATTAGAAATCATAAGAAAATATATTTTAAATTACTTGAACAAAAATTTAATCTTTTGACCTAAGACTCATGTGATATTATGTTCATATAAATAAAACTTCGTATTTTCTATCGAAATCCGATTGTGTACTCATTCAATGTAATAATAAGAATATTTCCCTTATTTTTGAAAACCTACGTTTCTGCTATAAGAACAATTATATTTTCAATTTATTTTTTCAATGATTAAAAAAAAATTGACCATCTAAGATGGTCGTTTTAATTATAAGAGATGATCGTTTTGATTATAAGAAATAGTGAACATGATTCTAAGAGATAGCTGTTTTGATTATCAGCGATATAGTTGTTTTGCCCATCAGAGATAATCATTTTGAGTATCTAAACATAATAGATTTAATACTTCCGGGATCGTCAACTTTACACTCTAGGATGGTGAAGCTAACCTTCAAATTTTGACACTCCACGAATGGATCTCATAGTTGAACCTGAAATATGATCAATCTTACACTCTAGAATCTAGATGGGCAGATTGACTATCCATTTTTTTCCTTGTTTTTGGGCGCAATAATGTTACTGCCCCGGATATTTTGCTCTGGGCCACGGACTTTCCTGGTTCCAAAATTCGCAAGGGCCATGTATGGCTTCGGCGGCAGAGCCACATTCTGAAGCTCGTTTAAGTTGGAGAAATTACTATTCGTATACGAGAACTTATAAGTTCTCAACAAAGAGTTGCTTGTATTAATTTCTCAAGTATGAAATGAGGAACACATTAGAGCAAGATAAGTTTCTTATACTACATACACAAGTACTCAAGTGTCTAAGAAGGAATTTATAAATTAAGCGAAGTGAGAGACATGAAGTGTTTTCCATATAGAAAATAAAATTATGCGGGTCTTGTCTAGCTTATGTCACATTTTGTTTACGCAGTTCCAAAATTACGTCAGCCTGCAACTAATGACATGCCTTGATTTAGTAATTGTATGACAAATCTGGTCGGAGCATATATCGATACGGAAATGATAAATCTTCAAAGACTTTGTTTCCCAGTTATAAGAGAATGCACTTATTGAAATATTCTCATCCTCGAATCTGCGAGTTTAATCTGAAAATCGACAATTTAAAAGTTCAATCATATTGTTTTCAAAAAAATAAAAATTTCAGGAAATAATAGTTCGAGGAAATAATTAGTTCCCAACGAATGGAAATTTACTAAGATGAGTCACTTTGCACAAAGGTTTTTCTGTAATTGAATACTACTCAGACTATGAAGTGCTCTATGGACTTAGCTTTCTGAAGAAGAAAGTAAAAAGTATCTGCAAGGATTGAAGAGTATTTGAAGAAAAGCTTCTTTGAATCAGTCGAAAATAAGTTTTTCTTTATTGAAAAAGGAGTATAAAAATACTTTACACTAAGAAAAAGTATCCGACAGAAATTTCTTTTACTCTTTCAAAAGAAGCTCCGTTCAAATTTCAACCACTCACTTGAAATTTCGACCAAAAAAGCTTTCAATTTCTAATACAAAAGAGTCCAGTTCAACACAGAAATATTCTACAGTTGAACCATATTGACAAACTTTCAAAAAAAAGGATCCCTTCCCAACAAAATTGTCAAATTTTCAACTGAAAAATATAAATTTCCAAACGAGAAGAAGAATTTTGTACTAGAAAAGACTCATTTTCAACAAAATACATGAGTTTGCGAGCAAATAGTTCAATTTTTAGTTATAGAAGATAAATTCTCACCAAAAATGACTAATTTTCGACGAAATATTTCATTCTAAAGTGAAAAAGATAATTAAAAGAAACTACTACCAAAAGAGATGAACTTAAAAACCAAAAAGACGAATATCAACAAAAGAGTGGAATTTTCACTGGAGAAGAAAGAAAAATAATTACAAACTACACCAGAAAGAAGATTTTTTGACACTTCAATTTTCTTCTAAAATATATCAATTTTCAAATTGGGAAGACGACTTTTTAAAAAAAGGGATAACTTTTCAACAAAACGGTCAAAATAAATAAACTTTTAGCCGATGAATAAGAGTTTTGGCCACAACAGAAAAATTTTAAACAAATAGTTTTATTCTTAATTGAAAAAGATAAATTCTCACCAAAAATGACGAATTTTCGACGAAATATTTCATTCTAAAGTGAAAAAGATAATTAAAAGAAACTACTACCAAAAGAGATGAACTTATAAACCAAAAAGACGAATATCAACAAAAGAGTGGAATTTTCACTGGAGAAGAAAGAAAAATAATTACAAACTACACCAGAAAGAAGATTTTTTGACACTTCAATTTTCTTCTAAAATATATCAATTTTCAAATTGGGAAGACGACTTTTTAAAAAAAGGGATAACTTTTCAACAAAACGGTCAAAATAAATAAACTTTTAGCCGATGAAGAAGAGTTTTGGCCACAATAGAAAAATTTTAAACAAATAGTTTTATTTTTAATTGAAAAAGATAAATTTTCAACTAAATAGATGAATTTTTAACTAAAATGATGAATCTTCGAGCAATCAAAAAATTAATTCTCAACAAAGGAATTTGAATCTCAACCAAGCAAAGAGGCATTTTCAATAAAATACATAAATTGTCAAAAAGTTAATTTCCACCAGCAAATAAGAATTTTTATCAAAATAATAAAAAAAATTGATTCTTAACAATTGAAAATTCAATGTAAAAATGACGACCCGTTCTAAAGAATAATAGACTTTCCTCACATTTTTGTTATGGATTGAAATATTTGTTTACACAATTTTTGTTTAAAATGATTTGAAAAAAACATTTTTTACACCTAATTTGAATATAAAATTAATTTCTTTCCTTTCTTGGATTTTCAACGGTTGGAAAATGAACAATTGAAAATACAACCTTAAATTTAAAAAATTTGAATTTTCGATTCTTCAAAAAGGAGAGGAACTACAATTTGGTTTCTTTTTCACTTCCAACTGTTAATTAATCAACTGCAAAATTCAATTTCCAATTTGTTCCAGTTTTCAACAGTGGAATTTCGAATCAAAAATGTTATATCCATCGGATTCAGCTATCGGCAGATAATTTTTCGGCAAATAAGTCATTTAATAAAATCTAGAAGGGAATTCGTGACATTGGGAAAAATTTCAACTTTGATTTCTTCCTTTTTTCATGTAGAGTAGATTTTATGTAACTTTACTGAAAAAATAAGTAAAAAAGCAACCTTGTTAAAAAATGCATCAGAAAAGAAAAAAGTTTCAAAAAAGAAAAACAGAGTAGAACTTTGAAGCCTGACTTCTGAAACCAAACACTTTAATCAATAACTAAATGACACGAACACGCAAACTGTTTGGTGTTCAGAACATACATTATTATTTACGAGCAATAATAAAAATTTCAGTATTTTTTAGGCTTTATGATAAAGCGGAGATTTGTAACACATGTCTCAAGTACAAGATTTTTCATATCTTTCTTTTTGTGAAAATCTGCAAGAGTTAGGTTTAACATTTCTGGATATTGTACTCTGGACAAAGTTTCCTTCATATGAGAACGGGTAACATTAATAGAACCTGAAAATTCATCTTTTTGGAATGAAAATTAATTAATCGGTTAAGAAATAGTCAATTTTGATAACAATTTATATATGTTATAGATAACGGGCTTCATAAATATTGTGAACAATTGTTTTTTCTTTAATTGCATTTTTTAAAATTTAACTATGCGGTTACAACGAATTTATTTATTTTTTTTCATTTTTTTTTCTTTCCAGTCGAGCATTCAAATATTTCGTTGAAAATTCGTTTCTCTTCGTTGAAGATACACAATTTTAGCTAAAAATTCATGTATTCTGTTGATAATTCGTCTCTTTTGGGACAAAATGTCTGTTTTTTATTTCTGAATTGAAATACTTTTTTGTTGAAATATAATTGATTCCATTTTCTATCGATGATTCATACTTTCTGCTTCGGAATTTCAAAATCTTGTTCGAAAGTTGAGCGACTTTCTTAAAGTTCAATTTTTTTGCTACAAGGTTCATCATTGACGTTAAATACTAATTTATGGTAGAAAATTTGTTTTGAGAAACATCCGTTTTTTTATAATCAATTTTTCCAAATGTTACATTTTTCTTGAAGAATCCAACTTTTTTCTCAGAAATACAAAAATAATTCTTTTAGTGAAAATGAATGTTAATAACAAAAATTTCAGAAACATAATCCATTTCAGGTTGGAAATTCATATTTCCCAAAATATGTAGTTGAAACATTTAGTTGGAAATTTATATTTTTTCAACAAAAATGATTATATTGGTTAAACATACAGATTTTCGAAAGAGAATACAACTATTTCGTAAAAAATTTGTCTTCTTTGGCTTTAACAATCAACATTCTGGAAAAAATGTTTTTTCTCAAAGGGAAAAAAATGATTCCTTCCGATAATAATTCCACCATTTTTGTTTGAAAATACAACTGTTTGGTTGAAAATTGATATTTGTGGCTGAGGATTTCTTCAAGTGAAATGGTCTACTACTTAAATTGAATCTACATGAAAATATTTTATTGTAAGATTAGAATAAAATATTCTGTTCTAATAATAAAACATGCTGCGGATTCAAACCAAAAAATTGGATCCGATAAGAATTCATATGACAGGAAATTATATCTCCTCTTACGACATAATCAGCGAAAGGAGTGGTTTCTTATTGCAAGTAGAATTTTTTGATACTGCACAGTGGGGAAAAATAGAAAAAAAAGAAAGGTTCAAAAAAAGGTTTCTTTTTATGGAATTCAGGATATATATTTTTTTTAAATAATATTCAAAAATGCACTTAATAAAAAAATGATATGAACGAATCTGATTTCAAGGAATTCACAGCCAGAAAAATTGTTATCCCATAAATGGTTCTCCTAATTATATTTCCAATGATCCAAGTTCCATTGTTCAACGAGAGCTCGCATAAAAAACATTGGCAACGTTATTTGTTCATATGATTTCTTTAAAAATTTTACAAATTCTGTTTGATTGTACGAGTTCGTGTAAGGACATCGTTTACAATATTATCTTAATAAGAGAAGGAAAAACCGTATTATTCTGCCCATAAACACCTGAAATGTGCATTTGTTTCAAAATTCATTTGCAATGCTGAAAATTACTTTTTTTCAGTCGAAATTTCGAACAAAACGATTTTTCTTCAAAATAAGAATTTTTTTGTTAGAAAATTCGAATATCTGACCTGAAATTCGGAAATTTGGTTGACATTTTTATTTCCATGCTTGACTAAAAAATCCTTTTTCGTTGAGCATTTAAATCTTATGTTTGAAATTTGTCTTCATGGGTTGAGAAATCACTTTTATTGGTTGAAAATGCAAATTTGGTTGGAAATTGATCTTTTTGTGTTTCAAATGATAAGGTGTTTGGTACGAAATTTAATCATTTCGTAGAAAATTCAACGATTTTGTTACGTCATCATTTTTAGTTGAAAATTTGTCATTCTGACATGGAAATTCAACTGTTTGGTTTAAAATTCTACTCTTAGGTCAAAAATTTAATTTAACTTTGGTTGGAAATTCAACTTTATCGTTGAAAACTCATCTGCATTGGTAGAAATTCTATTTATTATGCTGTAAATGAAACAACTCTGATGAAAAGTCGCTTCTTCCACATCAAAATTTGTCTCCGTTAATTGCAAATTCAAATCCAATGGTTTTATTGAAAATTCGTCTTTTTGATGGAAAAGTTCATCTTTATTGATTTCAAATGCAACTATTTCTTAGGAAATTATTCTATTCTTTTGGGATTACAACTATTTTTTTGAAAATTCAACTACATGGTTGAAAGTTAAACTTCTTTGGGATAAAATTCAGTTTGCTGGTTGAAGATTCACTTCTCAGGTTGAAAATTTGTCTTTACTGGTTGCAAATTCGACTTTTTGGTATAAATTTGAATTATTTTGTTAGATATTTCAGAATTTTGTCAAAGAACGTTCCTTCAAGTTTAAAATTTGTATTGCTTTATTGAAGATTTGAATTCAACTCTATTGAACCGCGAGGGACCAGCGGTTCGCGAGATACCGTTTGGGATTTATGCGACTCACGATCACGGTGACGCAAGTCGCGCTTTACTCCATTCTAACACAATCTCAGGAGCTACGACGATTTTCTTGTCGCTGATCCCTCGTCTCACTCTACCTACCCTCTATTCCTTACTATAATAATAAGTAAATATTTCAAAATTTTAAATCCATTCCATAGTAATAAAATGTATGTTATTTTTTAATATTAGGAACCGCGAAGGGCCAGCAGATGGCGAGATACCGTTCGAATTTGGTGCGACTCACGGTTGAGGTGAAGCGGTGTCGCGCTGTAATCCCACTCTACCAAAATCTCAAGAGCTACGACAATTTTCTCAACACTTATCTCTCTTTTGACTCTACCTATCCTCTCTTTCTTACTATAATAATAAATAAATATTCAAAAATAATAAATCTATTTCATGTTGATAAAGCTACGACAATTTCCTGGTCGCTTATCTATTTCCTCACTCTACCTATCCCCTCTTTCTTACTACAATAATAAATACATATTTCAAAATTATGTTCCTATCACAGGGTGATACAATGTATCCTTTTTTTGAATGAGATCCGTAAGGGGATAGCGATTCGCAAGATACCGTTCGAGGTTGGTGCGGCTCACGATCGCGGTGTCGCGCTTTCCTCCCAATTCATCAAAAGTTAAATAACTACGACAATTCTCTTGTCACTTATCTCTTTTCTCACTCTATCTATCCTTCCACTCCTAGTATGAAATAAAAAGATATTTAAAAACGATGAATCTATTTCATGGTGATGGAATGTATGGACTCATGGTCGCGGTGAAGCGGTGTCACGCTGTCCAAATTTTGGGAGGAGAAAAGGTTTGACACGCTGGACATATTTTATTTTGTTGAAAACAGCTGGATGCTCAAACGGACACAGAAATATATGCTTTTTGCTAACAATCGTCCAGTTTGCGGGATACTCCTCATGAAATTAGAGGAGAAATCAATTTAGAAGGCGAAATAAAAGATGCAAAGTGTTCTTTGATGTCTCCAATATCAAATAATAATTAAAATGATACAATTTGTACTTAGGAACGACTGTGTTGTTTGATTCAGGAAAATTTTTTAGAGCTAGGGCGAAAAAGCGAATTTTTAAACTTAAAGGTTAAGTTGAACTGTCACAACAAACCCAAATTTATCTCGTCAAACTCAGTAGTACTTGTATTCTTTCTGTATTTTTCTTTCTTCATTTATTTTGATCGTAAGATTGATTTTAAAAGTTAAGAGGTAGCATCTGGTACGGGCAAAAAAAGTTTGCGGAACACTCCACAAGCAGAAGCAAAATATTTTTCTTCTTCTAAGACTGGATTTTATACCTAGATCGTCCATTTTTGTATTAACGGACTTTTTTTTTTATTTGATAATTTAAATCGTAGCACTTTTAATAAAAATATCAATATTTCACTTCGAATAGCACCAGAATATGACACAAAATTTTAAGAACGACCCCGTTATTTTAGTGCCAAATTCAGTTACCAGATGGCGTATCGCTGGATTTCAGATTAAGGACCCTCAGGGAAAAGACGCTTCTTCTTCTTTCAGATCAGCCAATCATGGTTAATCTGCGTTGACACCATACTTGCTGAAGCAGCTTTGTATATACGGTCACGAACTAGTGTTGGACAGGGAAAAGACGCGCTGAAGTTTCCCTACTACGCATGCGCACCTAAACGGCCGTAGTTGGATCAGCTCCAACTACGGCCTCTCTTGCACTAATGGTATACTCTCTTGCAACAATGAACTCATTCCGGCCAATACGTGATAAGCAACATAATCAGCGCATCCTTGCCTCTAGGGAAGAACGTGCTGATGTTCCCTCGCTATGCACCAAAACGGCCGTAGTTGGGGCGGAAGCTTCAACTATGGCCTCTCTCGCACTCATGGTACTCTCCCGCACCAACGAACTAATTTCGGCCAATCCGTAATAAGCAACCTCATCAGCGCGTCCTTGCCTATAGGATCCTAATTTCAGATCCAAATTCCATATAGTGATAAAATGTATGCTGTTTTTAATAAGAACCGCGAGGGAACAGCGGTTCGCGAGATACCGTTCAGGGTTGGTGCGACTCGCGGTCGCAGTGTCACAGTATCGCGCTGTATCCCCACTCTATACTCTGTACCTGAAAGAAAACCTCCCAAAAACGCTAAATCTGCATATATTCTGAAGATTTCTGTTCGTAATAAAAATATATGGGGAGAAAGAAATTCTTTTAGCAGATAAATCGTAATATTTTCCTTAAGTACGGTCTAGTATGCAGTTTTTTCCCCTCACCTTCGGTCAACTACAGCTCACCATGATTATAAAAAATAAATTCAAGCCTTTTGAAAAAAAGGAGGAAATTTGCCAAAGATCTCGGTTTTAATTTTCAGGGAATTTGTTTAATCTCAGGGGAAAAAGCAGAAAATAGAGAGGAGGAGGGAAAAGAGGAATAGAGGGCTGACTGTAATTCCTAGAAGTGAGAATCGTAAATGAATTATGAAAAACAATGTTGAGTGAATTAAAAAAAAATTTGATAATCATAAAATAATAAAATAATGATAACAATTTTCACTCACCTGTTTGTCGTTGGTCATGACTGACAATTGTCAGGCTCAAAACACATACGTAGAACTCATGTGTGAAGACAATTACCAGGGAAGGTACTTTTTAAGCCAGTCCATGCAAGAATAGATCAACTACTGTAATTTCTGTAGTGTAACGGCCACACAGTTTTCACTTTACTGTAAAAAAACAGAAAACAAATGCTCGAACTACAAAACCATAAAATCATAAAAACGACGACTTGAAGTTAAATAAAGATTCACAGAAAATGTAAAAAAAATACTATTGAGAAAATAAATCTGATAATCAAACTAGTTCAAAACTTTTAGAGTGAAGCAGTTTTTTAAATCATTCGAATTCAGTAACTTAATATTTAAATAAATTCAATACGGAAGGAAATTTTTGTTTACCAGAAACGTCGAATTTCAAACAAAACACATAAACTTTCAACAGAAAGATTTATTTTTCATCTGAATAATTTATTTTTCAACTAAAACATTGAATTTGCAACCAAGAATGATGAAATTTCTACAAAGGGAGGAAGTTTTAAATCAGGGAGACGAAATTGAACAAAAGAGTAATTTCCAACAAAAAAAAATAATTTCGAACCAAATATAGTTTGATTTTCTACCGCAATAGCTGAATTTGCAACAGAAAAGGGGTATCCTTAAACTGAACTGTTTTATTTTCAACCAAGGAGCCAAATTTCTAAGCAAAAAAAAAGATTAGAAAAAAATATTCACTAAGAAACAACACGACGTTTTCAGCCAGAAACACGAAATGTAACAACAGAAATGAACTTCAAACCAAAAATAAGGTTCAGTCAGGGGAAAAAAATGTCGACCAAGTTGCTGGAATTCTAAGCCAAAAAGACACATTTTTCACAAAGTAGTTAAATTTTCAACGAAAAAAAATTTCGAACCAAATTGTTGAAGTTTTTACCGTGACAGCTGAATATTTTGACAAAAAAGGATAAATAACTCCCAACCAAAGAGACGGATTTTGAACAAAACATTCGAACTTGCAACCAAAACGAGGTAATCAAGGCAAAATATAGGACTTTTCAAGGAAATTGTAAAATTTCTCACAGAATAATTAAAATCTCAACCAAAAAATAAGATTTTCAACCAAAATATATCAATTCTAAAACAAAACAGTTGTATCCCTATTTACAAAGGATTTATTATTATCAAACCGAAAGTATTAATTTTCAAATAAAAAATAGTTGAATTTTACACCAAAAAAAACAAAAAAATTTTTTTGGGAATGTAGATGAAGGCTGATCGAAAAAGAGATAAAATTTTTAACAACAAAGAAAAGAGAAGAAATTTAAGTTTCAACCAAAAAAGATTCTTCAGACGAGAAATAAGAACAATTTCAACCTAAACTGTTCAAATTTCAAGACAAAAAGACCTATTTCCTACGAAGCAGTTAAATTTGCACAAAAAATGGAACTTGGTACCAAATAGTTGAATTTGATTCCCAAAAAGGTTAATTTTAAAACCAAAAGTACAATTTTTCAACCAAACATAATGACTTGCCGGCAAGGGGTTTTGCCGGATAAGCATGCAAAATCTCCCCTTGAACGCATAAGGTCGGCATTGATGGCGAAAATTCCTTTTCATGTAAGATGAGATCGCATCAAAGGATAACCTTAAAATTAAATTTTTGTGGAAGTAATGGAGGAAGAAAGAGAAATAAAAAAAGTGCTTCATCTCGAAAATGGCTCAACTAATTTTGAAGATCAAAATATATGTTGTAGACACTACAACCCTATTAGAAAATCGACCAAAAATATAGTTTATAGAGGATACTCTAAGGAACATTTAAGCAAAATATGGTAGGTTCCACTCTAAAACATAACCTGAAATTTTTTTTTTTCAAATTCGAACATGATTTTCACCTGTCATTTTTATCATACCTTCCTTATATTTTTTCAGAATACTGCCATTAGTGGCTACAACATATATTTGGTAGAGCCGTTTTTGAAATAAACCACTATTTTTATTTTTATTCCTTCTTCCATAAGGGAGCGTCCATATATAACGTAAAGTTAAACTTGGGGGGTGAAGAGAGGGGGGGGGGGGGGGGATCTCCCACAAAATGCAATTTCAAGGTTATCCTTCGGTGCAATTTCATGTCTCATTGAATTTTCAACCGAATAATAAGATTTCTGACCGAAAGAGATTGAATATGACATAAAATTCAAGTGAAATTAATTTTAGAAAATAATAATAATAATTCATGACTTTCGAATTCCGATATCTAAAAAGGCGAGCTTGCGAGTTGTGGAATTTCCATGTAAAATTATGTTAACGGAAAAATGTGTACTGCCTCGTATTTGATGAAAAAATGCGCTCTTTTTATTGAAATTAAAAATGGTGAAAGTTCAATCAAATCATCAAATTCTCATCTAAACAATAAAATTTTTTAATTTCAACCAAAAGCGATGAATTTGTAAAATAAAAGGAAATTGAAAAAATTGAAAGGAATTTTGAAAAATTCCATTTTATGGATTTAAATTAGGGCTAGGACTTCATTACGAGTAATTGTTAATTTACTCGAATAAACAATATTCACAACATTTCTGGTGCCCGAAATTTACCCAGGTACCCGATATTTAGGTTACTAATCGGGTACCCGGGTTATACCCGTGTCTGTAGGTACTTGCCCGATTACTCGGGTTACCGTATATCAGCAAAGTCAGAGCCCTATAGTTTTAATGTTTATAAAACAATTTTTGATGTGTAAATAACAGCTTTAACACTTGTTTTCAATATAAAACTGGTGAGGTTTTCTCGAAATTCGACTTTTCAGAATTGCTAACAGTTGGATTTTGAAATACCACCAATATTAACAATAAAATTTCACACTAGATTCTCGGAAATCATTCAATACCCCTTTAAGGGGGTCCTCCACCCTCCAAAAAAAAAAGAAAAATCGAACTTTTTTGTTTTCACTTCATTTCAATCTACTACTATATCAGAAAACGTGACAGAAAGGGTTTTGTGAAAATCACATCCCTTCCCATGTTTCTGGGAACAGAAATTCCCCGTCTCCGGCCGTTTCCAGCAACGCGAGCGCGCTTACTCGAAAAGTTTCTCGACATGTAGTGAACATGTGTGTGGTATGTGTGTGAATAGTTTATCACTTCTTTTTTCATTAAAAATTGACGGACAGAAGAGACGACAGGAAGATTAGATTAGAACGATTAGAGTGTGAGTAACAATAATCAAGTTTTATTTCGTACTCTATCTTTAACCGCAATTTCCCGAAAATAGTTTTTTTTTGGCTTTGTGGTCACGCTTTTTATATTAAATTTGGTCCGATTTCGATTAATTTGATCTCAAAATGTTCGGAAAACATACCGCTGTTTTCCTGTGCACGATTTTTGAAATTTAATTTCCTTCTATTTTTATGGCCTTCCAAAGGTAAAAAAAAATAGGTCGAAAATTTTTTTTTTTTTACAAATTGTTGCATAACTTTTGGTAAAAATTTTTTTTTTAATCTGTCACGGAAAAACATAGCCAACGTAACTACGAATATAACGAATGTCTCATTGCAGATTTCAGATTGCGGTTTCCCAAACGGCTGCCACCAAGTCACCTCCTCCATTTTGAGGGGCGAGGCTCCAATAGCGTTTCAAGGTCGCGGGTGTCATTTATTGATTGATATGAAAATATTGTCATAAAGAAGAAAAATGTATCTTTTGAATGAAAAAAAAATGTTGGTTATTCATCCAATACATTCTGCGCAATTAATTCACAAAAAACACCTTGATTTTTGGCCTCCGAGGGTGGTGGACCCTCTTAAGTAATTCGAAATACAATTAAAGTTTGAGTAGTTTCGTAAGTCATTCTTTCAAACTATGTGATACATTTTTAAATCACTTACTAAAAAAGTAGAAAAGAAGTAGCCTTGCCTAAAAAAAGCATTAGGAAGTTAACAAGTGTGAAACTTGGAAATCTGCTGATTTGAATCAAGTTAAGCAAATGAGAAAAACACTTCAAGATTTTACTTCTTAAAATATATCAGATCTCTACTAATAATGATCGATGCGGAACAGATGAAAGCGAAGATAATTGAAATTAGGATGCAAATGGCAAAGCATGTTTCAGGAAATACAAATTACTACATCACCGATTAGATTGTTGATAATTTAGAAATGACTGATGTAAATGAGAAAGTTTAACAATAAAATTCGATTCTAGAAACAAATGACTAATTTCAATTCTAATCCAATTGTCATTCCAGTTATTATTCCTATCACTGCATTCTGGAATTTATTGACTAACTGTAATCACATGCGTATAAATTACCATATTTGCGTGAAACGAATAAACGTCAGTGTCTCGGATAAAACTAAAAAAGAATAAAGATTCACGGTTAATTTATACTTTTACTTCTACATCCTTAATTGAATTAATATGTCCTTTTTATTTCTCTAATGAAGAGAGTTCTAGTTTCTTATTTAGTATTCAATATGAATAACAAATTCTAGATATTACTGAATATAAACATTTATAAATTGGATTTTTGTAAAAAATGAGGAAAATGAGAATTTATTAGAAAAATGTCGATTTTTAAAATTTTAATTCGGTAAAGGCTTCGAAGTGCACTGCAAAACAAAAAAAAACATATAAAAAAGTATCTTCCTAAAGAAGAAAGTATCCTCAAAAATAAAAAATTATCAAGAAAGTAGAATTTTTAAATCAGTCAAGAATTAGTTCCATAAATGAAAAAGAAGTCTAAAATATACTTAACACTAAAGAAAAAACCCATTTATCCGGAATTTTTTACACGCTTCTCAATCAGAAAGATAAGAGTTAATTTCCAAAGAAACATTGCAATTTTTCAAAATCGAAGAATTCTAAAACCAAAGAAGATGATTTTTTTACCAAACAGTCTAACTTGCAACCAAAAAGATTAAGTGAAACGAAGTTAAAGAAGAAGAACTTTTTGGAATTTTCGACAAAATGAATAAATTCATAACCAAAGAATGAGATTTTAAACCAAAATGAATGAACTCTCAAACCAAGTAAATAAATTTTCAACTGAAGAAGATAATTTTTCAACCGAAGAATATAATTTCCAACAGAATACATGAATTTGCAACTGAAACAAAAATTTTTATTTTGAATTGAAAAAAAGTTGAATCCAACGAAAAGGACGGGTTTCATGAATTAATTAAAATTAATTAATTAATTCAAATCTTCAATTGATATATTAACAAAAAAATAAATTTCCAAAAAATTTTGATATTCAACTAAAAGAGTTGAATTTTCAACCTAAGATGACGAATTTTCAATAAAACAAATAAGCTTGAAACAAAGAAGAGGAATATCAAGCAAAAAAGCATGACTATTCAACCAAATCATCAAATTCTTCAAAGAATGATTAAACAGATGATTTTTTAAACCAGACAGGTGAATTTACCATAGAAAAAATTTGTTGTGTAACCAAACAAATGAATTCTTAACTGAAGTAACAAATCTTTAAATAAAAAAATGAATTTTTAATTAAGAAGTTCAACTTTCAACAAAGCAGTTGATTTTTTAACTAAACGGATGAATTTCTGTTCATGCAGGTTGATTCAAGAAGACGAATTTCCAACAAAATGCATAAATTTACAACCAGAAAGTTGAATTTTCCAGTAGTTCAAGTTTAAAAAAAAACAAATTCTTTTTTGAGTAGAAAAATATAATTTGATCCAAAAAATGATGTTACAAGCTACACATAGATATGAAGTTTTCCAAAAAAGACTTTAATTATAATTTGAAAAGAAATGAATTCGAAAAAAGTACAAATTGGAAATCTCAACGCGAAAAGACGAGTTTTCAACCAAACAGTTGAATGTTTTAAGAAAAAAATTAAATGAAAATTATTTCTACCAAAAGCGATTAGGTTTCATACCAAAAAACAAAATTTGATAAGAAAATCGAACTTTCAACCAAAAGAGATTTTCCATTCAAGAAAGACAGAAAAAGAAGATGAATATTTGACTGAAGAATGAATTGTTATTATTTTTGTTTACGGATTGTACTGTTTGTTTATTAAACTTTTCTGAAAAATTATCGACATACAACATTTTCAACATTCGTTTCTTATATATAATTCGATGTTTTCTTGAATTTTCTACTATTTGAAAATTGGGAAAATCAACTCAAACCCGTTGCATTTCCATGTTAAAAAAATATGAAAAAAATTAGTTTTGTTATGAAAAGTATCAAGAGAGTAAACAAAAATATATGTTGAACTCCGAAGCCTGTTTTCAACTCCGACGAAACGTAAATCCAGGCATTTAAATTCATTCAAAATGACTTCAGTTAATTTTCAAGCCACAAAAGTATTATTGAAACACGATAAGCGAAGCACTAGAAATTTTCTTCACTTCAACTTGAATCAAGCCAGAAACGGAAACTTATTTTTATCTCACATAATTTAGGCTTCAATGAATCAAATTCTTGTTTTAATGAATTATTTAGTTCAAATTCAAATTTCAGTTTTCTTGCTCAAAAAAAAGAAGAAAATTGAACTCATTACAAAATATAAAAACTTGAGAATTAGAGTAATTCGTAAAGAGTCATATTTGGTTGAGTTGAATAAGCGGGAAGACACCAGTCTCCCGCCAACATGCCAACAACACGCGGTATTCCCGGACAGTCACCCATTAAAGTAATAACCGCACCCAAATCTGCTTAACTTCAGTGATCGTACGGGAACTGGTTTTTTGAGCCTGGAATGGCCGTTGAAATATTTAATTTTCAAATAACAAGATTATTATTCAACACTATAATCGAAGCACCAGAAACCTTTTTTATTTCAACTTGAACCCAACTTAAACCAAACCAGAAGCAAAAATTTATTTTAATCCCACACAGTTCAACTTTATTGAAAATTTTTTGTTAAATCCATTATTCAATTCAAATATAAAATAAAAATGCAGTCTTCTTGCTTGAAAAAAAGGACATATAACTTATTATAAAATATAAAAACTCAGGAATTAGAGTTACATGAAAAATTGTTATAAAATTGATAATTTATTAGACAAATTAGAATAGGAAAATTATAAGAAAGAAAATTAATCTATTTGGATCGAAAAAAATACATTTAAAATTTCTGACACTGTAAACTTCACTAAGAATAAAATATTCCAAATAGAAAACTGCCCAAGTATAAAATATACGATATTGTAAAATTGCCGACACGAGAATATTTACTAATCTTAATTTTTTGAAGTTTTTGTTTTACAAATAATATTATTAATGAGACACTTTGTTGGTGTTTTGATACATAGAAATATTTTTAATTTGGAATAACATCAATAGAATCATATATTTATCGAGTCAATTTTTTTTTCAAATATGCACGGTATTCAAGGAAAATTATTGTTCTGGTAATTTGAAAAAAGAAAACTTGAAGGTAATATATTCATCACCGTTGAAAAAATATTGAACTATCGAAATATTAAATTATAGTATCATTAATGACTATTGTTAAGGAGATGATTTTTCTAATTGTTTGGATTCGTGAATTTTTTAATTCAGCAGTTTTTTATCAGGAACTTTATTATTCTGGAAGTTCACTAATCCGTAATATTATTAACTGGCAGGAATTTTATAATTTCGAAAATCTTCTATATCGAATGTTTCCTTTCCGAAAATTTAATTTTTCGGGATTTTCTTCGTCATCCCTTTTTTTCATTTCAACTTGAAGAAAAACAAAAGCAATATCTATTTTTTCATCCATTTTTAATTCAAAAATGAAATAAAATATCAGTCCACTTGTTTGAAAAAAGGATATAAATCTCATTATAAAATATAAAAACTTAGGAATTGGAGTTTTATAAAAAATGGTTACAAAAATGATAATTTATTAGAAAAATTATAATAGAATAATTATTAGAATGGAATAAGTATATTTAAATTGAAAATAATTAAAATAAAATTTCTGTAGAATAAAATATTTCAAATTGGAAACTGACGAAATATAAAATATCCGACATTGTAAAATTTCCGACAGGAGAAAATTTACTAATTTTAATTTTTTTTCAAGTTTGTTTTACAGATAATATTTATTTATCAAAAATACAAGTATTTGGTGTTTTGATACATGACAATGTTTCAAATTTGGAATAACATCAAGAGAACCATGTATTTATCGAGTCATTTTTTTCATTCAAATGTGCACGAGATTCGAAGAAAATTATTGTTTTGGAATTTTCATAAGAAAGACTTGAAAAAAACATATCCCTTATTGTTGAAAAATATTGAACTATCAGAATATCAAATCGTAGTAACATTAATGACTATTGTTGAGAAGTTTTCTTGTGTACGATATTTTATTATCCGGCAATTCTCTGTCAGGAATTTACCAATTTGGTAATAAGTATTATCAAATGTTAGGATTTTTTTTATTCAGGAATTTCACAATTCAGAAATATTATGGACTGATTAAAATTCAACTATTCAGGAATTTTAAAAATTCGGTAATATTATGAAATTTTCAGGAATTTTGTTATTTGGAAAATTCCCAATTTGGTAATATTATGAACTGCTGCGATTTTTTTTATTCCGGAATTTTTCAATTCAGAAATATTATGAACTGAAGGGAAATACAATTATTTAGAAATTTTCAAATTCGGTGATAAAAAGAAATTGTCAGGAATTTTGTTATTTGGGAAATTACCAATTCGGTAATATTATGAACTTGTCAGGAATTTTGATATTTGAAAATTTCCCAATTTGGTAATATTATGAACTGCTTGGATTTTTTTTTATTCAGGAATTTCACAATTCAGAAATACTATGTACTGATTGGAATTCAATTATTCAGGAATTTTCAAATTCGGTATTATTATCAAATTGACGGGAATTTTGTTATGTGTAAAATTCCCAATTCGGTAATATTATGAACTTGTCAGGAATTTTGATATTCGAAAATTTCCCAATTTGGTAATATTATGAACTGCTTGGATTTTTTTTATTCAGGAATTTCACAATTCAGAAATATTATGTACTGATTGGAATTCAATTATTCAGGAATTTTCAAATTCGGTATTATTATCAAATTGTCGGGAATTTTGTTATGTGTAAAATTCCCAATTCGGTAATATTATGAACTTGTCAGGAATTTTGTTATTAGGAAATTTCTCAATTTGGTAATATTATGAACTGCTGGAATTTTTTATTCAGGAATTTTACAATTCAGAAATATTATGAACTGATGGGAATTCAATTATTCAGGAACTTTCCAATTCGGTAATATTATGAACTAATTAGGTATTTTTTCATTCAAGAAATTTCCAATTCAAAAATATTATCAACTGATGGGAATTTAATTATTCGGTATTCGGAAATATTATGAAAGTGTCAAGTATTTCATTATTCGGGAATTTCCCAATTCGGCAATATTATGAACTGATGGGAATTTCGTTATTTGGACATTTTTTGGAATTCCTCCAAACAAAAATAATTAATTTCAAATGAATCAAATTGACTTTATTTGATTGCCCGATTTCGAGAGAATTATTTAAGACCAAAATCAAAGCACTAGAATTTTTCTCATCTCAACTTACTGAACTTTTTGAATTTATTTTAATCCCACATAGTCTTAACTTTATTCAAATTTTTTTTTTATTCATTATTTAATCTAAGTTTAAGATATGCAATTCAATCTTCTTGAAAAAAAAGAAAATTTTACTAAAAAAAGCAAGTTTTGTGAAAAATTGATGTTAAAATATTGATTTATCTATTTATCTATTAACTACTGATTTCCTAAATCCTTTTTTTTTTATTAATTATACAATTCAAATCCAAAATATGAAATTCAGTCTTCTTGTAAAAAAAACAAACAAAATTTAACTAAAAAAAAGAAAGTTTTGTAAAAAATTGTTATTAAAATAATGATTCATCAGACAAATTCGCTCCAAACGAAAATGAAAAATCTCAATTGAATAGAATTGATTATATTCAATTTACTAATTACATGATTATTATTGAACACGGTAATCGAAACACCAGAAACTTTAAAAAAAAAAACTTGCACGAAACCCGTATCCAAAACATAATAAAATTTCACTTTTCATTCTTGAATGAAGTAAAATCATCCAATGTATTTCAAAAATCCAATAGATTTAATCACTTCATTAAAAAAAAACTTCACCAAATCTGTATAAACTTTTTTGCATCAATCTCTCTCAATTCACATAACGTCTCAAAAAATTGAAGAAAAAAGAACAACGCAAATATCCATGAAAAATAGAAAATTGGTAGTAGAACATAAAAGTTCACCAGAGGCCAAGAGTAATGTTCGATCGGAAAGTTGAATCGACCCCCAATTACCAGATATCTCAGTAGCGTGTCAAGAACTTTTCCGGGCCAACGTGCACAGGGTCCCAAGGGTGAATTTCAACTTTTGATGACCGGAACGAATCGAGGATAGCACAAAAGGGGTCTAGAAATCGTCGCACGAATATTGAAATGCCCCTGGGAAGATTGAAAGGAATCTAAAAACTGAAACTAAAAGGACCCGAATGCAAAGCAATGCGCGACACGGGCTGCTAGAACCGACTCAACCGACTGAAAGGCAGACTGTAGGCCTCAAGGTGTATACATACAACCACGTGACTATAGCACATTGCAGCGTGGTACCAGCAGACCAGCTACGATCTACATGTATAATGAATAATACTCTTATACTCTACACCTGGTGCTCAATATTAAATTTACCCCTACTAAAAATAATAGTAATGATTTTTTAGCGGCCGTTCATAAAGTTCGTTACTAATTGGGGGGGGGGGGGGGGGGGGGACGGGG
>WSXT02191096.1:0-19784 GCA_011762715.2 Neuroterus valhalla
TTTGTCTCGCGCGATGTTTACCGAACTCGACAAAAAACGCATCTGTCTATCCCTAGGTGCATAATATACTATTTTTTCAAAAAAAAATTCATTTATTTTTTTGTGGATTCGAACAAATTTCCGGGCGTTTTGCATAAAAATTCAAAACAAAATTTTGGATCACCCTATTGAACATGCTACTGTTTTTTATTTAATTTTAATATCCTTTGTTCAAAATTTGACAATTTTCTGAAAATTCATTTGTGCATGTTGAAAGTTCAACTATTTTTATTAAAGTCATATTTTATGGTGAAAAATTCAACTGTTTTGTTGGTTAATTGTCTTTTTGGATTTTCAATTCATTTTTTTTTTTTTTAAATCCATCTGAGTTAATTTTTTTTTTTTTTTTTTTGCTGAATATTACACTGTCTTCGAAAATTTAACTTACTGCTACTGTTTTAACTTTAAAAAGAACGTTTTTTTACAGTTTGTTACATTAGGAAGTGGGTTTATCGAGTCACGAGAGGTCCAATAATTCCTTAAGTAACTTAAATACTGCCCCTCGTTTGCCCGAATTGATCGTTATTTCGATTTTATAACGCTTCACTCATGCATCGTAGCGTTCCTGGTTCAAATCCGGGCTGATACAGATTTTTCCTCGTTCCTCCAACCAATCGTTATTCCGATTGCTCGAAATTATTGGTCAATAACCCTCCGACGTAAATATAAAAATAATATCTTCTAATAATTATCAAGTTTATCTCGCATCAATTATAATCGTGAATTATTATTGTCACAGTTTTTAAATTCGTGTAGTTTTCCTCTGTGAAAGTTGCCATGAGGAATTCGAGGAAGAATTGGAAAAATTCTCTCGAAAATTCTGCTGAAACCTCGGTGATGTAATTGGTATAACGCTCCACTCATGCATAGTAGCGTTCTTGGTTCAAATCCGGGCTGATTCAGATTTTTCCTCGTTCCTCCAAACATTATTTGGCCTAATCAATCGTTATTTCAATTCTTCGAAATTGGTCAATCTTCCTGAACCCAATTGTATCATATCGGGAGGGGCAAAATGACACCACGAAAACCCTGGCTCTCCTCAAAAAAAAAAAAAAAAAAATTAATCTGAAACGATGGAATAGCGGATTCCAGACATTGTTGCGGGGCCGCAGCGCAGATATTTTGAGAGCGCGTCAAACGTCGCTTGGGCTTTGCAGACAGCTGAAAGCAGATCCTCGATTCTTGCATCACAGATCTGTCAAGTAAAAGCGTATTCGGTCGTGTGCGCACGTAAAATTTCTTCGACGGTGTGGACCAGGCGAAGGAGTGTCGAGGGTAACTACGGAGCAAGCTGTGTGCCACGTTTGTGTCCGATAAGCGACCCCTGTCTCTGTGTGGGTAATGTTTTTGCTCGAGGGGAAATGGTACCGCGTGTGTGGTCCAGGCGCCCTGCCCCTCAACCCTCCTTGGGACCCAGTCGTCTGTATCCTAGCAACGAGAGACGCCGCTCCGGTCCACCAATCGCGGCCGGCCGCTCGCCGTTTCGGGACTGTTCGAGACTATTCGGTTTTGACGTCAGCGGTACCCTCACGAATGTAGCTAGGAATATCTGAGGCCCTAGGACTAAAGAGTCTTACAATATTCTGATAGTTTTTCACCACTGTGTAACACTAGGCTAGATTCCCTTCCACCTTCAGGTGCGTTACGAAATACTTTAACAGTCCCTAAGATAAAAACCGAATTCAAATTCCGCTTCTTCAATCTTCTTCTATATCTTGTTCCTTTCTTCCGTTCCTCTTTCCTCCCTTTTATTTTTAAAACACAGTACAAAAACACGTAAACTGTCTAGCAACCTTTTGGTCCTCACTCAGCAGTCAGCACCCTTTTGTATTGTGTGTTTGAGAATGATAAGAATAAAAGAAGAGCTTCTTTTATCTTTTTATTCAAAAGTTGCATATTCATTTTTCTTCCCACTTCTTTTATTTTTATGCTGTTTTTTTCAATAGATACCTACACTCAAAGGTAATCTTTCCTACAATAAGCCAATAAGGTCATGCTACAGTTACCCGATTCCTAATGTATCAACATTTTTTTTGCAACAATTTTCGTCCATACGAATTGAATTGTATGGTTTAAACTGTCGGAAATTAGTTGAAAGGCGTCGTTTGTATGGTTCTGAATTTCTGAAAATGAGAGAAAATTTCAATGATGGATTTATTTTCGAAAATTCTGTTCAATTTTCCAGAAATCTCAGACCATACAAACGTTGCTCATTGCCTTTTATGCAAGGAATTTTGCAAAAGAAAAATATTTCTAAAAAATTTTGCAAAATTCTGACTTAAGTCAGTACATGAACGTAGATTATTTTCTTTCCACGCTTTTCCCAAGTTTTCAATACGATATTTCATTTGCGAAAAAAGTTCTATGATTCAAAAAAGAATTTTACACGATAAAAAAGAAAAGGTCGGTAATGTAGGAATTTGATTGTCTCATGCCCTTATTTGAATAGGAATTTCGCAAAAAAAAAAAATTTATATCTAAGAATTTAACTGTGTCACGCGCCCTCAATAGTGCTTTGGGATTTTCTGCTCGTGGCAGGCATTCCTTTGGAATACAAATTTTTACGTATATTATGCTTAAATTTCAATGATATTTATTATGTTTCATTATTCGCCTTAAACATCTTGTTTGATTTTTTTTTCAGAAAATACTAGTTGTTTAGTTGCTCTGTCAATTTTGAACTCAGGAATTTATTGGTTAGATTCCAGTGTGTGAGAAGAAGAATATTGAATAAACAATTATTCGATATTCTTCTTATTCACCAAAAATTTGGGATTTCTTTATCAATCAATATGAAATGATAGCTTAAATTGTTAAACGCCACGTATTAAAACAACAGACTGAAGAAAGTTGCAAGTTTTCTCACTTTTAAGTTTTATTCAAGTACATCTAACCTCAAAATCTCTGCCAAGTCGCGTTACTTCCAAACCTTCTCAGCTTCTAATTTTTCAATTAAAGATCCTAAGAATTGCAAACTTTTCATTTTCTCTTGAAAGGTATCACCTAGAAAAGTTTCGAAATTTAATTGAGCTAATACCACAAATATTCCATATTAAAATTCCGTGGAGGATATTCCGAATTCCGAGCCACGGAGCCAAGTCCAGGGATTCTGTATTTGGTACAGCCGTCCCTGAATGTTTGTGCGAGACTTGGATCTCTCGGGAGATGATCATTGAGGAGTGGGGGGCATCCGTCAACTATGGCCGGCGCAGAGGGCAGGCCAGGAAAGAAATGTGGCAGCGCTTTTCGCTTTAGTACTGACTTGGACTGCTGGAAGCGGTGGTCGTGTTAGCATAACCGGGTGCCAAAGTGTAGGAAAACGTGATTGCAGTAATCCCTCGCGTGACAAGACAGAAAAGTCAGCTGGAGAAGCCGACCTCATATCCGCGTCTTTTCTCCAGAAGAGACAGCGAGTATTCCATCGCCATCGTGAAAAAATCTGCTGGGTCCACCACCTACGTCTCGTGCAACCGGATGCCAAGAGCGGACCCAACCGCCGTGGTGGACGCCTTGTGCTCATCTTGAGTCTTCACTATTTTGGATTCCCAAGCCAATAAAGAAGCCTTAAGGTGTACAGCCTCCTGGATTATCGAGGCCAGTGACTATTCCCTTCATTATTCTCCTATTGGCTCTCAAATCAGAGAGTCCTCGTGGGGCAAGTTTTTGAAAAGGCGCGCTTTTCGCGCCAAAGTCATCAGTGTCGCGAAGTGCTGCATGCCGGGAGGGGGTGCGTGATGAATATGAGCCTTCGGGGCCCATTTTTCTTGTGCGGTTTTGCCACCCGGAAGTAAGACAGAGCGAGTGTTTTTTGTGTATTTGATGATAATTCAGTGCGGAGGAGTGAAAGTGCGGACCCTGTGCCGAAGTAAGTCCATTTTTGGGCCCTGGATTACGCGGTGATTGTAGAATAGAGAAAATTGAATTGAGGAAAGTTTTGGGGGTGGAAACGAGAGAAAGAGAAGATAAGTGTTGTATATTTGTTAAAAATAGTAATACCGCGCGTCTCGGGGCAGATGCATGACGGATCATGACCGCTGCGTCCGGCCCTACAGGGATCCTAGCGGGACGCCCTTCTGATTGTCAGAGCCAGTTGCAAAATGGCACGGCTACCAAGGCCTCCAAAGACAACAAGAAGGTTGCCGTCCTCAAAAAAGGATGGAGCAAGGAAAAAGAGGACCTTGTCACCAGGACCAGCGTTATTGATGCCAAAGTCGCAATGGATCAGATTAACAAGGTAAACAATCTACTCTTCATTCTTCTAGTTATTCTAGTTCTCTTACTATCTTCAGTTTCATCTTCTTCGTAACAATTTTCATAAAAATGAGTACATTCAAGAACAGTGGAGTAATAATTTTCTAGAAAGTGCAAACTACTTTGAAAAATAAATGTATTAAATTACCCTTCCTTATTTTTGATCTGGTCCTCTAGTTACCTTACTATCTTTAATTTTATCGTCTTCTTCTTCGTAGCAGTCTTGAAGGAAAAAGTATAGAGCACGTGTTGAAAACATAGCATTAAATACTTTTTTTTATTCTTCTTCTACTTGAAGCTAAATTGAGTAAAGTGTAGACTGCATTTGAAATTATTGCAATTCAACTCCTCTTTTTGATTTTTCTTTTATTCTCGTAGTTCTTATACTGTGTTTAGTTCCATCTTTTCTCCATCAAATTTATTCAAAAATTGTTGAGTTGATTCTTCAAAATAGTGGAAGTCGACTACTTTTCTTGATTCTTATTTCATTTAAAGTAGAAAAGGATAATTTGAAATTCTGTACCTTAAATTCAGAAACCTACTTGAACTCAGAAATGAACTTGAATTCATGAATTAATACAAATTCAGCAAAAATTTGTCTCAGTTCCAGAAATTCAGAAGAAATTTTTGCTGCATTAAAATTCATCTCTGAATACAGGTAGATCTCGGAGAAAAAGTTCTATTGTGTAGGATTTTGTTTCTCTATCTCTTGCTTGTATACTTTTTTTTTTACGTAACATACATTATTGCCGACTAGACTTTTTCGGTGTGTTTTGTGTACAAAATGTGAATCAGGGTGAAAGTATGTCTATACTTCTCTTCCCTACGTCATTAATGATTTTCAATTTTGTCCACTACGTTCTCCATTGTAAATCTATAAAAATTCGAAAACGTATAGTCGAGCTAAAAATTTAAATTGAAAAACTAAATCAAAACTTTCACCAAACTGCAGCAATTGCATCTATATAATTGATAATTGACTATAAAATATGAAATGTTTCACTCAATTTTTCCGCATCAATTTTAAGACGTAAAAATACCAATAATTTTTGGAAGTTTACAAGAAATTATAAAATTTACCCAAGAAGTGATGTAAAATTACTTGAAAAAGGAAAAATCTTGTAATTCTTTGTAAGCAGTAGAATTACCACGATTTCCCATGTGAATTTCTCAGTTATGACTTTTATTGCTATGTTGAATGATTGTTAACGAAAATTTACTTTCTCATTATAAATTCCATAGGATTATGAGGAAAGCCTATATAACTAAGTACATATTTGCATTGAAATAATTTTCTCATAGATTATAGGAAAGAATTACAAATTTCAATGTATTTTTCAGTCACATTTTTTGCAGTATACTTTTCTAATGAAAGTTTAATGGAAATTCATTAATATTTTAAAGAGTTAACAATTGTACACTGTAGAAACTATCTGCAATTTTTAAACTTTCATGAAAAATTCACACAATTATATTTAAAATTTTTCAAAGCGAAGAGTGAAACTTCAGTCACTTTATTGCGGATATTGAATTTTTAATACGTTCAAAAGTGGGCAATTGGATGTAACGTGTTTCGTTATTAGATTGCAAAAATTTGTAAGTGCACATGAATTTCACTTCAATTAACTGCTACACTGTTTTTGCTAATTGCAAGCAATTGAATCTGCAAAACGTGTTTAACGGTACACATTAATTTCTGCGACTGTAAAATACACTCAAACGACACATTTAACTTGATGGTAAATAAATACATTAAATGTAACTTAAATGTAACTTCAATTAACTTCTTTGCACTTTTAGTAAAATATTATGATGTGCACAACCATGCAATAGAAAGAGATTTTGAAACTGATAATGATTGAATGTTTTATACGTATTTCATTTATTAGATGTATTTATTATGCTTTTTTTTTCATAAATTCGAATATCAACTTGCAAGATGATAATTAAATAATAATTAACTCAACTTATAATTATAAGTTCCTTTCCCTTAAAAACAGTTCTTCAATTTTTTAATTTTTTGATACGATTTGATTTTTGTGCATTAAATCAACGCTATATAGAATCTTTTCCTTTGAACTGTATTTTTGTTGTACCAACAACAACTTCAGCTAAATCTTTTAAATCCGAAATTAAGGATTCAGCAAACAAAAGATGATCAAATCTATTTTTTGAAGAAAGTGAGTTACGCAGAGATTTAGCATTTTCAGGGCTTGAGAAGTCACAAAACAAATTCTATCCCTTTCTATCTCTCTGAAAAAATTTCTGTGAAAATTACTTATCAAAGCTAATAGCAAAGCTTCGATGTGCAATTATATTGAATCTACAGTTTCAATATAATCCTATAATATTAGATGATCAGTTAAACTGTTTCCTCAATATGGTCATTGATTAATTATTATATTATTATTAATTACTGTATTGTATTATTTTCAATAATATAAACAATAATTATAATTAAAATCGTTACGAATTTAGTTATAATTATAATTCGCATGAACTCTTACGGAAGACAATGTTTCTGTATACCATACAATTCTTGCAATTTCAATTCAAATTATAATTCCAAATTCATATTGCATAAACTTAATGACACATTGTCGTCTGCAAATTCAGACCCATAGTTCTTTGAATTACAAATTGTACAGAAAGTGCAATCTAAGATGTAAATAATTTCTAATCTGATAATAATTTTGCATGAATTGACAAATTAATTTCAGGTAATGAAGCTTAGAATATTTTCTTCCAAAAATCGTTACCAGTTACAGCATTGCATGAAAATTAAATTTTATGGAGAAATTCGACACACGCTCTCCTACCTAACGTTTCGTCTATCACTGAAACTTATACCGTTAGTACGGGCGTTTAAATCGCCTGACGCGTTCCCAGTCAGGTAACTAATCGATAAAGCACACTCTCTGTGCAGATTTTCCGGCATCGTTCTCTCCACCCATTTTCCCAACTGAAATTTTCCTCGTAGGGTCTAGAACATTATTCCGAAACATGACACAAGAAATTTTTGTTTGAAAGTGTTTGTTCATTAGAATAAACAGTCCTGATACCAATCAAGAAATGTTTGATTATTAACACGAAATTTGTTTTGACCAGAAAATCACGATTTTGTTTGTGCTAACAATATTTATGTTCTTTCAACACAAGGCTCGTTATAATAACCATACTTTCATGGGAGGGATAGATTCTGATTTATTGTTTTGTTGTCTGAACCAAACATTTTTTCAAGTATAGAATTTCAATTTCCAAGTATATTCTAAACATATGCCTCCCTTAGGTAACGAACATGATTTTTTGCTCATTATCCGTGCAATCTAAACAGCTGGCTGACTTTAGGACCCGCATAGACTCTTTCACTCCGCAAGAACTGTAAACTTTCACACACCCGGGTGGTCCCAATAGTATATAAAAGGAGCGAAACTCCTAAACAGATAGATGCGAGAATTTCAAAAATAGTTCTTTTTAAAAAAATCTATCTACACCTTGAAATCAGAGACAAGCAGAAAAATGCAGAATTACACTTCCGAAAGTAATTCGATCGTATTGAACATCGTAAATTAGAGGGGGAAAATCGTTTCTTTGTTCAATCATCATAATGAGATTCCTTCAAAGGTTCAAAAGCCTTTGGGAAAGCCGACTTCCTATTTCGAAACCATTGTTTTTTTGCCCCTCCCTCTCGTATTCTATATCCTCGGTCTTTAGGAAATTATAGGAAGCCTACCCCCCTACTTTTGAAACTTACGAAAAATGTGCCGGCCATGTGAGCGCAGATCCTCCCTCAGGACCTTCATCCCAATTTTAACCTAAAGCTCAAACCAAAGAGAGCCTTCGGTTCCCAGAATTTCGAAGGAAATGGCTCCTCCTGCGTTTGAAACTGAGATATTTTAATTAAAAACAATGTCTTTATTAAAACCAAACATTTCAAGCTATTTTTTTGTTTTACTCTTAGTTACCATATTTTTCATCTTGTCCCATATCTGGAATGTTTCAAATTTAAACTTGCTTGTTGAAAATCAAATTTTTTCGAGATTTTTTTGGTTAAAGTTGCATTATTTTGATTCAAAATTCACCTCGGGTCGAAATTGTTACTAGTTTGTTAGAAATCAATTAATCTTTTTTCGGTGAAAATTCAAGTATTCAGAATGAAAGATGTTATTTTTCGACCAGGATAATTGATATAATAATTGAGGATGGTAATTTTATCGATTAATGATCCGGAAATTATTTCAGAGGAATTAGAAAAAATCTGCCACGGCCCGGATTTGAACCAGGATTCGTCACTATACATGAGTGGGGCGGTAATCAATTACGCTAACGGGGTACACGGCAGACAATCTCTCATTTCTCGTACTTCCACAGGAGGACGCGAATCTGCGTCTCTTTCGTCCTGTGTGATTTGGACTTACAATTAGTCTAGCCGGAATTAATAATCGAATCTGATTTATAATTAAGATTGAAAGATGTTATTTTTTCGACCAGGATAATTAATATATTAATTTAAGATGATAAATTTATCGATTACTGTTCCAGGAATTATTTTAGAGAAAATAACCATCTTAAATTGATATATTCAAGTATCTAGTTGAACACTGACTTTTTTTCAAATTAAACTATTTCTTTGAGAATTTATATACTTTGAGGACATTTCCTCTTTTTTTGGTTGAAAATTCATCTTCTTGCTTAAAATACATCTTTTCCCGTTCAAGATTCTTAATTAAACCTGAGAATTCATCAGTTTGGTTGAAAATCAATTTCTTTAACTGAAAATTCAACTGTTTCATTTTGAGTGGAAAATTGATCTTTTCTAGTTAACAATTCGACAATGCGGTGAAAATTTGTCTTTTTTAATCGAAAACTCAATTATTTCGTTGAAACTTCACATCCCTTGTTGACAAATCGATTTTTTTGTAGGAAATTCTCCTTTACGGTTAGCTCAAACTCTTATGTTCGATTTACAGTTGAATTTTTAAGCCGAAAATTTACTATTCCATTTTTGTTTAGAATTTTTTATTTTTATAGTTTAAATTTCAACCATTTTGTTGAAAAATCGTATTTTTTTTGTTAGATCTATTTCGTTCGGAAATTGAATTATCCTAGTTAAAGGTTCATCATTTCAGTTGAAAATTTGTCTTTCTCGTTGAAAATCCAACTAATTCAGTTGAAAATTGACGATTTCATTTAATCCTTCATCATTTTGGTAAAAATATAATCATTTATTTGAGAGTTATTTTTCTTTGTTATATGTAATTTTTTCTCAGTGAAAATTTTACATTTTCCAATCGAGAATACCATAGTTTTAATTGATAATTTATTTGTTTAGTGAAACATCCATTTCTTTTAATTCAAACTTTGAGTATTCAAATTCTCGTTGAAAGTTTTTCTTTTTCAATAGAAGTTCATTTATTTGGTTGAAAACTCAACTCCTTCAGTTGAAAATTCTTTGTTTTAGTATGAAAATGTTATACTTTGTTTTTTAAACTAAAAATGTTGCTGTTCCATTTTTTGGTTGGAAATAATTATTTTTTTAGTTCAAAATTCGACCATTTTGTTGAAACGTATTTTTTTTACTTAGAAAATTATTCTTTCTATTTGGAGATTTATCTTCTTGTTTGAATATCCACCTTCATGGTTAAAAATTGAAATGCTCTAGTTGAATATTCATCTTTTTATTTGGAAATTCATCTTCCTGATTTAAAAATGAAGTGTTTAGTTGAAAATAAGTTTTTTTTGTTATCGTTAATTGGTTTTTATTAATTGTTAGTATAGCTGTTCCAATTTTTGTGAAAAAAAAATGATTTTTTTGTTGTTGACAATTTAAGTATTCTTTCAAAAATTTATAGTTGACTGGGAAAATTGAAAAAGTCGACCGTGAAGAACCGGGAAATGACCGGGAATTCCAAATCATCCGTCGAATCGCCCGTATTCAGAAGACAATCCATATTGGGACAATACTTCTATACTTCCAATAACCAAATTCTTTCATTACCCTTCTTCCTGCAACCTCATTGTCAAATCCAAAACTTTCAAGTCATGTTTTCCCCTCCAAATCGGAAATTTACAACAAAAAATTCCCTTTTCCCATTCCTAGTGACACTAAAAAGTGTTTTAATTGCCCTTGTTTCGGACATCCTGCATAACAGACTTGAGATTTATGCGTCTGCCGGATCTAGTGGAATGCCATATTTCTTAAATGGGGTGAGATGAAAAAAGATAGAAATAATGGAAGATCCGCGTTCTTACAGATCCGCGAAGCGCTTCGCGGCCACCCGGATTTCGCGCAAAAGGCTCTTTTCGATGTTTTGCTCTTGTTGTTGTTTACGCGATTGCACAATTGCTCGGCCGTCACCCAAGTCCGGCAAAGTCCAAGGCGATTACAGAAAAAAGAAGAGTGAGAGATCAAGAGAGAGAGAGAGAAAAGGTAGAGAAAATAAGAAAGACTAAGATGAGAAGATGGATTTCGTTGGACGGGGTCGGTGCTCCACTTTTCTCCTGAAAGCGCCGCGTCCGGGCAGCAGCGCGTTCATGCAAGATGAGTCAGTTGCTCACGGGCACTGGCCTCGTGTTCATACCAAAGATGCAAGCGACCGGAAAAAAACAATTCCCGAAAAAATTCTCCCCCTGTAATTTTATTCAAGATTGGATCAAGACTTGAGGATGCAATTTGACAAATGAAAATTCCATAATAAGTATAGTAGAAGTTGCTGGGCAGAGTTGAGTTGGCACAGTATGCACCTGGGTCCAATTTCTGATGGATGGATGCATTTTCATTCCTTTATCACTTCTTGGAACTAGAAAGGCTCTTAACTTTTTAAGTGGATCGATTTTCGTTTCGAGTAAGACTGGTAGGAGGAACTTATCCCAAATTTGTATTGAATCGTAAGATGAAGCGTGACGTGGCCAGCTTTTAACTAGCCAGGATTCCTTTGAGCGTCAACGATTCCGAATCGAATTTTGAATTGAAGTGAAAGTCATTGCGACTAAAGATCATTTAGGCGTTTAGAAAACCGGTCCCAGAATGACAATCCGTGACGGAGAGAGATAGAGATATCCTTTTGGAAAATATCGCGAGGGTGGTTTCAGAGTTGCCAAAGAAGAGATCTTGTTATATATGACCCGAAGTGAATCCATTCCTCTGAAATTAGATGGTTTGGAGAAAGCTTTATGGATAGAATCAGAATCCATGAAAGGCCGAGTCATATCAAACTCTTTTGATTTTGTTGGAGACACACTTTGGAGAAGACAGAGTCTCGTGGCACTGGCATTTCCTAATCGTGGCTTAATTTCTCGCAGCTGAGCCTGAGCCCGTACAATGCCGAGCATTCACGCACATTGCGTTCATAACGTAAGTGTGTTGGAGTGAGATTAAAGGGCGCCGACATCGTGTGAGGCTTCCATACTAATAATAACGGGAGGGACCCCGTCGTAACCATTGCAGGGTGAAGATGGTTCTGGAGGGCATCGAATCCATGGTCGTTTGCACAATGCACTGAATTCATCGATTTCCAGCTCTCATACCAGTCCTTTCAACTTCTGTGCATAAGAAAAACAGTCAAAATTGTTTACTGTCACCACTGTATAGGGAATGTCCATAAATTACGTAACGCTGAACTCTCAAAATTTCGCGACTTGTCTGTCTGTTCATAACGCTACCGTAACAATTTCACTTTTTCCTGTCTGTAACGTAACGTAACGTCTGTTTGAAAAAGTAGAAGATAGGTAAAAAAATATATAGCTAGAGGGAACCTGTGAAGGACACAGAACATCGCGAAACCGCAGCCGCAAGTCGAATCCAAACTTGACTCTGATGGAAGCCGATAGCATCAGATAAATTATAAACAAGCCGTAACGTCTGCAGATTAGTTTTTCTATTTTTTATGAGAAAAATGATATAATGTAATAAGATATTATTTATGAAATTATAAATGAATAAATAGGTATCAGGTAACGGCGGAGAATAAGCTTGAGCCGAGTTGCTCACTTGCTCAGTAATGTTGTAAATCTCTCAATTTCATTTAAAAAAAATAATACGTCACATTTTGAAAATTCCTCTCTGTCACTTCGTAAGGCTGCCATAACAAAACTTTTGTAGTCAGTCTGTCTAATATAGCGTTACGTAATTTATGGACAACCCCTTACCTATTGCGAAGTATTCGTCCAATTAGTCAACGTAGTAACGTACTTTCTCATCTTGGAAGGTACGCACCTGCTTCCAAAACAACACCTGATCACCATTAAATTCTGTATATATCTGCTAAAACTCTTTCAACAGCTGATGCATTCGACAGGGATGATGAGCCAAGCCAAAAGTTGTTATGGCGTAATAAATTCCGCAGGTGGGAAAGATGAAAGTAAAGATGCGAGCTTGGGTTCGGTAGCCCGTGAAAAATTTGGGCAATAGAGAAGTTATCCCAAATGGGAGTTCCAAGTAGCCGCGCAAATTTGCTGGAAAGACCGCGGCGAAATAAGAAATAAGTCAGTGAAGGTATAGTCGAAAGTTCCAAGTCGGCTCGGGATAGGGGGTCCCTTTCATCCTGGCTAGGGGTACACGCCCCCTCTCATTGGCCCGAATGTCTTCGATCTTCGTTCTTACGGTGCCCCCATACCTAGCGGCGTGTATACCTACCTGACTTCCAAGGCCCAAGAACCGGCCTCCTCTTTCTCCACCTCGCTTTTCTCGGGGGCCCAGGAGCCCGTGTCTCAATCGCCTTTTGACGTTGATAGCTCCATCCACGAGGAGGAAACGAAAAATTCGATTTTGCCACGTAACGTCGTTACTGGAGATACCAAATCCGGAAGCAGAAACGTTCTTTCAACACCTAGGAAGGTCAGGATGAGGTCATCTACCTTTTTTTGTTTTTGTGAAGGGTCTGACAGTTGATTTGCTACTGATTCCCAGAGCTCTACAATTTCAATAGTCAAGGGATTCTGGAAATGAAAGGATAAAAACTGACTTGAAAAAATTAGATTCCGAGGTATTCTAGACCTAGCAATTACCTAGGCTCAGGAGAAGAAGAAGACCCGGGCCATAACATCAACGAAATTTTCGACTTCAAAAGGCTTTATTGTCGCAACTTGAGATAAATGAGCAATTCCTGAAAGGGATCAGTGCTAAATTCTCCCATCTAACCACAAACGGCTCTATTATAATTGGCCTATTCCGGGACCCGCTGATCGTTATTTTCCATCATGAGGACCGGGGACAGAATTTTCGCAGAAACATCAAAAAGGAACAAGTTGACGAGACACGAGTTCTCCTATAGCAATGGCCCTGGTCTCGTGATGGAGAGGAAGCGAGAGGACACTTGAAGTTGAACGATCCGATGTACGTATGAGTGGGACAGAGTAGGGAGAGGAAAGGGGGAGCTATAGAGAGAGGTCTCCTTTCCCGTAAGTGGTCATGGGTCTTATGGGGTTTCTCGTGGTGGGTAGTATCTACATATTACAACTTCGTGAGTGGGACCACCTCCGTTGACGTAAGATCCTGTTATGCTGTCTGCTATCTGAGCACAGGCTAAGTTTCGCCATAAAAAATAATAAAAGGATGAAAAACATTTACAGGATAAAGAACATTAAGAGGGATAATAAACATAAATTCGTTAACAGCCTCCTCGTTCATCAAGAAAAGTGATACTTGCTTGCGTCGGGGCTCATGGCCTCTGCGCAGAGAGTCTCGTCAATTAATCCCCTAGACGCAAAAACCTCAGATCGCCTGACCTCTTGATCCGAGAAGTTAATGCCTTCTGGAATGCATACATTATAGTTTGTTAGAATGGGTCAATTCTCAGTTTTATGGTTATCTCAAAGTGGCAATGATTACGCTTGTAATTAAATTTCGTCCAGCCTAATGGTCCTCGTATAGTGATAAGGACATTGGTACTAATGTTGGTACTCACTGCTTGCAAGTTGTGACAGTTCTCATAACGCTACCGTAACAGTTTTACTCTTTCCTGTCTGTAACGAAACGCATGTTGAAAAAAGTAGAAAATAGGTCAAGAAATATATAGCTAGAGGGAACCTGCGAAGGACACGAAACATCGCGAAACCGCAGCCGCAAGTTGAATCCAAACTCGACTCCGATGGAAGCCAGTAACAGCAGATAAATTATAAACAAGTCGCAACGTCTTCAGACTCGCTTTTTGTCGTCACATTTTGAAAATTCCTCTCTGTCGCTCCGTAAAGCTACCATAACAAAACTTTTGTAGTCAGTCTGTCTAATATAGCGTTACGTAATTTATGGACAGCCCTGAAGGAAATTATGAGTTGTGTGTGTTGTACATTAGTAAGAGGTTGATAAAGATGTTTTCATCCTTTTCTCTCCATCTTCTCCGTCTTCTTATTTTCCTCAATGTCTTATTCATTCCAGTACTAGAATGCTCAGCATACTTGTGCCAGTAATTGGCATACGGTTAAGCGGTATCCCGGGCTTCCAGCTTGTTTGTTGTTGAACAATATTTCCTCACCAAAAATTCCTCACGAGTCGATACAAAATGTTCTCGAGAGATGTATTTCTCAACTCTGATCATCTCATCTTGAAACAAAACTGTTTGTGGCTTGCCAGTCGAGTGACCAAGGAATCTGATCAGGTCGCAAATCGATTATGATGATCGATTAGGCCACGGGGACAACTTTTTTTTTCTTCTTTTGCCAGTGCTAAAGTTCCGGCAACATATCAGCAAAAATTTCCAAGGTTGAGGAGGGTGATACGAATTTTGTGGCAGCATGTGCCATGTGGTCAACGGGATTGGGCCTGCCACCAGTGTAGGGTTACCCGAGCTACTTCGAAACCTCGTACCTCCGCAAAGTTAATTGGCTGGAAAACCGTCGCTATCCGATACCCAGCTACCGCCCCGCGATACGTGAACATACAGTTCCTGATTTTCATTTATATTCCGCTCTCCCTCGGGACCTAGCTGTACTTTTACAGATAAGGCCAAGCTTCTTTTGCAGAATCTCAGCTTTACATCCAATCTTTCATCCTTCCTCGGTGCTCTTTCCCTCAAAGTCTCTCCCGTGCCTCCCTTTCTCTCTGGATGGAAGAGATAGGTATTGTTGCGGGTGGTCTACCGAGCACATTGTCAGAGTGACCACCAGGTAGTGTGCAACGTTGCCGCTTGCAATGTTGCTCTCACTCTCCTCCCCCACATCTCTCTCTCTCTCTCTCTCTCTCTCTCTTTCTCTGTTTTCATATACTCTCTTTTTCTTACTCTCTTCTCTTATACCGTGATCGCGTGTCTACACGGTTCTATGACTCGGTGCCGAAGTTCGATCGGCTTCGTGGAGCCCTGTAATAAAATAATAAAGGAGATGCGAGCAGAAGATAAAGGGCTATCGTCGATTACCGATTGGTCGATAGTCCTGGTACTAAACCACAGTCATTAATGAAATAAACCTTGTGTTGTATATTTGCTCTAATGACAAGGTTGATCTATGTTATGAAAGGAAGACTAAAATATGTAACTTTGTTTCAGGGCAAGGCGCAAGGAGAGAAATGGAAGATGAAATGCAGGGATTCGTTCCAAAGAAAGTTATACAAGCTGGGACGCTGTGAATACAAGCACGTGAACATATTCCTCATAGTGGTGTTTGTGGCGCTTTCAAGTTTTGGTCTGGCATTGAAGTCCAGAAAGTTCCACCACAAAGTGGAGGAACTCTGGATACCAAGTAAGTCATCAAAGTTAACTCTTATTCTTGATATTAATTGTAGCATGTAATATGTTTTTATAGTTTTCCATAGTTTCTAACGCTTTTCCTCACAAGAAGATGACAAGATGATGATTGTAACTAGGACACTTGTCTGCAAGTCCGTGTACCCTAATTGTATCCAAGATTGACACAAGCGCTGACAATTGTGACGTTTGAACAGTAGTATTAGTTGGTTTTATACTCGGCAGTGGTTATTTCGGGAAGAGTGTTTCTTTGATCTTCTAGTGGAAGAAGTAGGTGCCAAGCTATATCCAGTTATCCACCACTCCTCTATTTATATCCTCTTTTCCACATCAAATTAGAAACTGGAAAGAGAAGTCTTGAGGAATGGCATTCGAAATACCATTTCCCACAATTCCTGCATGATGAGGGAAGAGGCAGGAGTAATGATCGATAATCGAAGGTCGACTTGGTTGTGATCCTAGATAGAGTTGCCTGCCTATCCATGCAACCCTGACTATCCATGCAACTCTGTCTGCTCCTAATGGCGCCTGTCAGTCAACGAAACCGAAGGTACCAGAGGCTGTGCGTGTCTTCGAGATGTATTCCTGGTAGCACAGGGAAAACGCATTAAGAGAAAGAAAAAGAAAAAAAACTGGAAGGCACTCGAGAGTGGGAGGACCATGAGCAGGGAGAAGAAGAGCGACGCGACAAAAAGAGGATCGTCGCGCGGAACCCCCTGTGTTCCCCTTCCACCCCAGTACATTAGTTGCTCGCTGGGTGGCCCGCTATATTTATCTGCGGCTCGATGTTAATTCAAAAGCTCGTTGCAACGTATACCGACCTACGTGCACTGGTACTGCTGTGTTGCATTCACTCGCCGATCAAGTACGCTGTTCAGGAATCCCGACCGTTAAGATTTTGCTGGAATCTCGGCAGGAAACTGCTGCATCTTATCGGCAATTTTCCCCCGCTCGACAAGCTGCCTTAGAAATAATTAATGGGGATACCTATCAGCCAGTTAGCGTATCAGTTTTTATATCTTTTAACGATTACAAGCCTCTTTCAGCCTCCCCAGGGTTTCGCTGCTTCTTTTCGTCCTCGTATCCTTTTTGTTCCTGCGCACTCATAATAGGTTCCGGAAGTCTTTAACTGTCTAATACAAATCCCCTAATGGGTATTAACTCGAGTGCCAAATAATCCAAAAGTTTCATCCATACAATTTTGAAGGAATTGTTGTGCAAATGAAGAAGGGTGTCTTTTTGGAAGGCGATACTAATCGAAAGTTGTGCGTGCCTAGATCGGCACCGGATATCCGTGAGGTGACTAAACACGAGATGCGGGCTCACTGTTCCCCGGTACATCCTTCGAAACTGCAAGGCGAAATTGTTACACTGACTATAAAGTTTATCCCGAACTTGAGACTGTCTCAAGACGCAGCTCCAGGTCCACAGAACAAGCTTCTTATTCACTGGCATTTCCGCCTTGAAGGGGACCCCGCAGCATTCCGGCCGAAAAGAGATAAACTTTCAGTTTTACTTGTTGAGATAATGGTTTCTCCTTCTTGACTCAGAGGATGGCATGCGTCCTTGCATTTCCGCGTGATCTAAGAAATGGTCAGGCATGAATGGAGTGAGATAGCTCAATTTACAAAACACCACAACACCAGATGTGAATGACACGCGGCGATATCTTTCTCCTTCCTGGACATCCGCATACAAGCCAAGGCCCGGCTTCTTCGGCCACCGCGCCGTGGAGAGAGAGAGTAAGAGTAGTCAGAGCCAACCTTCTCCTCCCAAACCCCTTTACCACCAGGAGAGTCCACAATGTACAGGCTATTCCAGGAACAGTGGGCAAACGTTTTCACCGGACGCAGCACGCGCTCTTCAGGCATTTTGATTGTTAAGGGATTTTTGTGAGATCCCAGCGATCCTCATTCCTACGCCCACAATCAGAATTCCAAAACTTTGATGCCATTGATGAAATATGGCTTGAAATACCAAATACAAGCTTCCAATTACGTTTAGAAAGATAGTGTACGTTATGTGGATGGAAAAAACATAAACAACGTCACAAATTTTTAAGTTGCCAGCCTTTGAGACCGTCCCTGAGATCCTAGTTTGACTAGAAACAGAGAATCTTTAAGTCGACTTGTCCTGCAATCTACAAAATGAATAAAAATAGTGATAAAATTAAGGAAAGAATGTTTTTGTTTGATAATGGGCCTGCAGAAGAGGAGGAGTATGTCGTGATGATCATTAGAATTTCAATAGTTAATACAGGAGTGTCCAACGCAAGGCTGGCGCGCTTCTCCCTTCTCCCCCTTCTCCGAGCGCTTCTTCAAGAATTATCTTCTCGTTTCCCCTTCCTACATTGCGCACTGCATGAACGCATTCAAGGTGGTAAGAGAGAAGATTGACGAACGACAGTTATTTACACCGTTGCTCACGCGTTGGACACCTCTGCTTAAATAAAATAATGAAATATGACTCCTAGACTATTAAAAATTCTACCGAATAAATGAGGTGATGACGTTTTATTTACTTTACCTTCTTTATCTGAATTGGGATTTAGGAGATAGGAATTTAACAAAATCGTTCCTCCGATCTTTGGATTGGAGGTTTGTAAATTGTCTTCATTGCAAGTTCATCTTTTTTGTTTTAAGAAATCAACTACTTTTTTGGAATTTAAACTTGTTTGTTAAAAAAAATTTTCTCGGTAAAGCTGCATTATTTCGATTCAAGATTCACCTCTGGTTGAAATTGTAACTACTTTTTTAAAAATTCAAGTATTTAGTTGAACGTTGATTCTTTAATTTGGGAATTAAACTATTTCTTTGGGAATGAACTTCGTGGAAAATTTGTCTTTTCCGTAGAAAATGAATCATGATGGTCGAAAATTCACCTTTTTGCTAAAAATACATCTATAATTCATTTGAACATTCATCATTTATACCTGAAAATTCAACTGTTTCATTTTTTAGTGAAAAATTGATCTTTTTTAGTGCGAAATTTGCCATGTCGGTGAAAATTCGTCTTTTTGAAATGAAAATTAAATTATCTCGTTTAAATTTACATATTCTGTTGAAAAATTGTATTTTTTGGTTGAAAATTTATTTTCTGTCATAAATTGAAGTATTCTAGTTAAATGTTCATCATTTCAGTTGAACATTCGTCTTTCTGGTGTAAAATTCAACTATTTCAGTTACTAATTCACAATTTCATTTGATCCTTTGTAGTTTTGTGCATAAATGTAATAATTTGTTTGACAGTTTTTTTTATTTTGTTGAAAGAAAGCTTTCTTTGTTTTAAGTATTTTTTTTAACTGGAAATTTAACTTATTCTAATAATAAAATTCCATAGTTTCTTTTAAAAATCTATTCGTTTAGTTAAACATATTTTTTTTCAATTTAAAATTTGAGTAATCAAATTTTCATTCAATAATCTTTTTCAGTAAAAGTTAACTTATCTGTTTGAAAACTCAACTCCTTCAGTTATAGATTCTTTGTTTTAGTATAAATTACTTATGTTTGGTTTAAAATTGTTTTTGTTTTTTTAACTAAAAATGTTACTGTTCCATTTTTGATTGAAAATAAATTATTTTTTGACTCTGAAATTCGGCTTATTTGTTAAAACATTATATTTTTTCTTAGAATATGATTCTTTCTCTTTGGAGATTAATCTATTGTAAATTGATTTTTTCAATTGTGCGTTTAACTGTTTCAATTTTCGTGAAATTTTTTTTTTTTACATTCTCATCATTTATGATTGAGAAAGTATTAGAATCGTTTGAAATTTCACATCTTGAATTTTCAACGGATCTCCACGTTTCGAGACCCC
>WSXT02191107.1:8849-19784 GCA_011762715.2 Neuroterus valhalla
ACTCATATTCGAATCTTCCCTTTATTCCATACAATTGAACGACGCTTGTTTTTCAATTGGCTATCTTTATTAGGCACGTCTTTCTCTAACTATATTCTGCACTTCTTAATCCCCCTCACTCCTTCTTCGCACATCACTTTCCTTTCCTTCCCGGTACTTACCTTGATATACCCACCCTCTCTCTACTTTCCTTTCTTTCCCCATGCTCACTTGTTCTAGTGCACCCTTTCTATTTTTCATTTTCCAAGCACTCACTTTCTTGATTAAGCCTCTCTTTTACGCAACTCTCACCCTTTGTTCCCTAAACTTTATTCATTTCAACACTCCCCTTCCTCAACAATACATTGCCGGTCCTTTCTATCCCCCCAATTCCAACTTGACCATCCTCCTTCCTTCCCCTGATTTTTCCTACCTCCACTCTCTCTTATTTGTTTTTTGTGCCCTCTTTTTTCTTTCTCCACTTCAACTGATTCCTCTTACCTTTTTTGCACTCCCTGTTCTCTTTCATCTCTTCCTTTATCTTCCATCACTTCACTTCACTTCCTATCATTCCCACAACTTTCCTTTTTTACAATGGACGGTCTCATCACTGATGCTAGGAGGGTTTTCGGCTAGTGCTACAAGACCCTAAAAAAAATTGAGGTTACGACATTCTCGAAGCAATATTTGTAAAGGATAGGAATTTTTGTGGACTAGGGTGAAAAAAATATATTCCTCAAAAGGGAAGAAGAGAGAAAAAAGAGAGAGATGAAAAAAATAACGAGATCTTAGTTCATCAACAAACGCATCCCAAATTGCAAGACCGGATGCTCGGAAATTATTTTCAGAAAAAATTTCACTCACAAAGAGGGTTTTCCATATTTATACAAGAGACACTTTTGGTCTGGAAAATGCTCTTGAGCTCAAAACCGACTTCCTTCATTAGCATAATCCACCGACAACCTCTACCACAATTTCGCATATTCTCACGCCCCTGAAACTAATTCTGTTTAATACGAAGGTACAATGAGCAATATTGCAAATCTGTGGAAGTAAGAGGTTAAATATACAATTTGAGACGTAGAGCTTGAAGTTTCATTAGAGATTAATAATTCATTCCCTCCAAGATCCTCTGGACTTTATGGTATTAATTTTTGCGGGACATAAATTTACATCCACTCCTTCCTAAACTATGCTTTCCTTAGATCTTTACAATATTCTCTCACCAGCTCCTTTATCTTAAATTACTACTATACATTCTCTTCATGCATGATTGAATCTTCTTCCATACCATAACATATTCGTACCATCTGTTGTTCCTTTTCTCTTTATGCATCCCTTCCATTACATCTTCTCTCGATCTAAATTTTTCTTTTCCTGTACATACCTTCGCTTTCTTTTTCTCTATATTAAATTGATATTTCTTGCTCTCTTATTATCTATCAGTTTTTATTTTGATTCTTCAATAATCTCCATTTTTTTCATTTTTTTGACTCCATTATCTTCATCTGCCTATTCTCTTCCTCCCTCGAATACTCTTTTGCTATCTTTTCTTCCTTGATTCTCCTCAGCTTCGCTTCAAACTTCCATGCCTCCTTACAGTGTATTTGATTCTTTTGTGTTTCTCCATCCACCATATATCAAGATGTTCTCCAGTTAACGCTAAGCGTCCGCCCAATATACTGTTCTTGTAACCTTTCAATACCCCCCCCCCCTACTATTCTTTCATTATGTATATCCTTATACCAACCATACTAACATATCAAACAACCAGTCTTTACCTCTAATCTTTCCAACCTCCTTTCAGCTCTTTCAAGCTTTCCATCGTATCTACTTTATTATCTCTAAACCTTATCTATTTTCATTCCTATAAAAACTCTATGGTCTATTGTCTTTCTCCTGCGTAGGAGAAGGGATAAAGAGATCGAATGAGAAGTGGAAGGAAGCGAACTGAGTATCAAAAAGTATAAGGAATGAGGACTGAATAATGTAAACTAAAAAAGTGAATTAATAAGGACTAGAAAAATATAAATCAGTGACAGTGGAAACAAGGAATGGAGAGGAAGTCGAGAGATGAAGGAAAGTTGAAAAAATAGGAAAGAGAGGTTCAGTAAGGTCAGAGGAGGAAACATGATGTGTGAGAATAGGTTGCGAGGCAAAATGAGGAGCATTCAATAGCGTCTGATAAAGTATTAGGAAGAGAGGGGGAATCAGGAGAAGTGGGATGTGGAGAAATGGAAGAAGAAGGAGAACATCGAATTTGTCACTCTTGAATAAACTTTAACCCCTCTCCTCTCTTTCTCGCTACTGGTATCACAACATTGACCTTCTAAGATTCTGGTCACCTCTCCTCTTTATACTCTATTGCACAATGCATACCCATTTCTCAAGTTATTGCCCCTCACATGATGACCAGGAGCCTTCCTATCTTATATTATTACTTGTTGTTGTCTTAAGTTATTACTTGTTGTAATAACTTCCTCGTTTCTTCCCCTACTCAGTGTCCTTCCTTGTAAGACTTTTTTTCATCTCAGCTTTTTCCCATACTTCTTTTTCATACTTACTTTCATTACTCTTTCCACCTACTCAAGTAATCAGCATAAGCAAGTAATCCAAATTCACATAATCTTTAACCTTCGTTTCTTGGCCTTTTTCTTACCTTTTCCTATTCGTTTCCTATTCGTCTCCTTTACCATTTATTTCCTCATCTTCGAACTCTTTTCCTTCCCATTCCTTTTCTCGTATTTATATCTCCTTTTTCACAATCTTCATGCTATCTTCATATATATTCTTATCATCTCTCTCCTTGCGCCTCTAATTTTTACTTTTTCTACTGTTAATGCTTCTTTCCAATCTTTTATCTTTCTCTCATCCTTTCCTGTCATAAATTGCTCTTCAATTCGCATCAGCATCCCTTTCATTGTTCTTCCTTTTTTATTTTTCTATTTTGAACCTGTTATCTCCAACCACTTTGTGATTTTACCTGCACTCCTTTCTAACCCTCTTAATCTAGCCACGTTTCTACAATTACTACCATCTTCTTATGTTTCTAAATTCCCATGAATTATATTTCCATTATGATCTTGTTACATATCTTGTATTTTCCGTCCTTTCATCTATCTTCTCTCATTTTCCCTTCTCTCTTCTCTTTCTTTCTTACTCTTTTATCAAATCACTTTTTTTAACGTTTTTTTCTCTACTTTTTTTTCTCATTTGCTATTTTTCAACCTATGCTCTTTCCCACTAACCTTCTTTCTCAACTCTGCCCATGTCAATTACTCTTTACTCCTCGAGCTTGAATATAATTTTTTTTTATTTTGTGTTTCCTCTTCTTTAGCTTGGGCTCCTGATTACTTCATTTTTCCTGCCTTTTTTCCCCTCCTCTCATCCTCATTTCTACTCTCCTTTTCAGCAAACTCGCAGCTTAAGCTTTTTATCTCCTCTATTCTATTTTCAACTCTCTAGTCTCAACTTAACTCTCCACATTTTCCTTGTCTCAATCCCAATTCTGCATTTTTTATGAAATTTCCCGTAATCTCTACCTCTTTTTTTCTTCGTATTTCTCTCCATTATTATTTCTATTTCTCCATTCATTTTTCTATTTTCCTTACTTTTCTTCCTCCAACTTTCTTGAAAATTAGTGTCTTCCTTCCATCGACTGTTCCCCTCTTTTTGCTCTTTTTACCTCTCCTTCTCTATATTCCTCTTATTATTTCCATTTCGATCCTCTCATGTCAGTACTGCAGGAAATCGATCCAAATCTGAACGATAACACATCTCTTGTTCCTCCCCGAAACTGTTTGCAAAGCAAGAACATTAAATTACTGGAAATAATATTGGCTCCATTGCTCGACTCTTATCGGAAATAAATAATATCTTTTATGAATGTCGTAGGATTCATGGGTCATGAATTGTAAGGAAGCAAGAGTCAGTCGTGAAAGTTTCAATTTTTCGCAAGCAATCTTGTGATCGGAAAAATTCTTCTCTATAGAAGAGAGCTTACAGATTGGAGAGAACTCAGGCGCTAAAATTCGGAAATATAGGTTGAAGTATCGACAGAACTAGAAGTGTATCTGGGTTCTTTGCTTGATGAAATATTAAACTGATCGATTTCAAACAGCTTACTCTGCGTTTCATGAGTGTGAAGGAAACAATAATCAGAAGAGGAGATATATTTATATAAAAGCGAACATCAGAGTTTAGCCAGGCATTGGGATTATATGTATAGTTGAAGAAGGTAAGGAGAGGAGACGAAAAATGTGGATTTAAGATATCAGAGAGAATAAGGTCAAAAGGAGAACCAGAGTACCTAGGGCAGGTTCTTAGTAAATTATTAGTTGGTTGCCATTTGAGTAAGGTAGTCAAGATTCTGCTTAATCACATTAATCCTTATCCCATTCGAATCATTGCAAACATGATCAAACTTTGACTACTAGGAATATATAAGACTCAATCTTGACGCTGGTGGGGTTAACACATCTTCCGACTCGTCACTTTCTACTACTTCAGAAGACCATGGATTTGGGAAAATCCTTTCCTTGATGATAATCTTGAAAAAAAAGGAAAACTACAACATGATACAAGATAAAAACTGAATTCACGATTCAGCAGTACAGTACACTTCGAAGTCTTCGGTTTAAAAGGTCCAAGAAATAACGAAACAATTTGATTTGTGTGGTGTAGGCAGGCGACGTACAGTGGGGACAAATCTGAAAAAGCTGGCCAAACCTCCAAAAAAATATTTTTACATTCTCATCAGAGAAGGTATTAGATTTGTGTAAAATTTGACCCTCTCCCCCGCGTTTTTGTCAAAGTCCACGTTTTGAGACCCCCTGAACCCGAAAAACAGGTTTTTTCGAATTTGTCTGTATGTCTGTATGTATGTATGTCTGTATGTATGTATCTCTGTATGTTTGTCTGTTAGCACGATAAGTTCCGAAAAAAGGAATCGATTCGGTTGGGCTTGGATACACTCTTTCAGTGTCCGAAATTAAAGATCAAGTTCGTCAACCAGCTATTTTGTATCAAAATTGGAAGAGGAGGAGCATTTTGAAAATTTTTGAGACCATTTTTCTCAAGATTCGATGATTGTAAGTACAGCTTCCTGTAGTGAGTAATAAGTGAAACAATTTACTTCTTTGATGTTTTTTTGCTAAGAATGAAATTGTCAAAGTTTTGGCATTTTCAAAATTCGAAAATATAAACGAAAATGGGAATTTTTAGCTAAACAACGGAAGATATGAGAAAAAAGTATAGAAGAAAAAATGTTTCTTTTCGGAAGCCCTACAAGAAAGACTTCACAACTTTTTGAATTTTCTCAAAAAATCGAAGATTCCAATTTTGTTCGCACAAAAAATAATAAAAAATAATCTGCTAACTTGATAACTTTCGAAAGAATGATCTTATTCGATCGTGCTTTGGTATCCATTTTGAGGGTTTAAAAATGCAAGTCAAGTTCATTAACCACCTGTTTTGGATCAAAAATGAAAGAGAGGGAGCATTTTGAAAATTTTTTTGGACTTTTTTTTCCATGAATTTGAAATCATGAGTGCGGTTTCTTGTAGTAGGTAAAAAGTGGAACAATTTGTCCTTAAAATTTTTTTTTCTTTTTAAACCAAACTGTCAGAGTTGTGGCGTTTTCAAAGTTCGAAAATATAAAAGAAAATGAGAATTTTTAGCTAAACAACAGAAGATATGAGAAAAAAGTATAGAAGAAAAAATGTTTCTTTTCAGAAGCCCTACAAGATAGACTTCACAACTTTTTGAATTTTCTCAGAAAATCGAGAATTCCAATTTCAATCGTCAGAGTTGTAGCATTTTCAAAGTTCGAAAACATAAACGAGAATGAGAAATCTTTAGCCACACAACGCAAGATATGAGAACAGCTTTGAAAGAAAAAAAAGCGTTTATTTTTGGGGGACTTCCAGTATGAGCTTTAAAACTTTTCGAGTTTTCTAAAAAAAATCGAAAATTCTAATTTTGGTAGCACAAAAAAGAAGAAAAATAGGAAGATCCTTTTTTTCGTCAAACTATGCGAGATACGAGAAAATATAGATAAACTAAAATTGTGCACCAAGAAAAGATCTACAAATTTGGTAAAATTAACTTCTTGATAGGACAAGCAGTTTTTGCTTCATTTATGAAAAAGCATGTAAAAAATGAAAAAAATGAACTTTTGGACAATTGACACAAGCTCAGGAAAAATCAACTAGACGCAAATTCTTTACCAGGATAATATCTTTGAATGTGTTATCAACTCCTTTAGCAGGATATGCATTTTTCATTTCAATCAGGAAAAATAACTCTAAAAATAAAATAATAAAATTTGTGAAAAAATGGCTAATGCTAATTTAGAAGATTGATAGAGGAAAGTTGTCCACCCGAAAAATATCAGTGAATTTTTTATAATTTTTCCCATTGGACACATAGTTTTTGTTTCAATCGTAAAAAATAAAATTAAAGAATAAAAAATGGATTTTCTAGAAAAACTACACAACATGTAAGAAAAATTATGCAACAAAACTTCTCCACCGTTTCGGACAAACTGTTATTGAGTGCGTAGCACGGGACACGCGATGAGAATGTATTCGTTAAAGCCGGAGAAGCTTTAACAAAAGAGATTTCGCATTCATCAGATTAAAGTAGTCGACATGTCGCTTTTGAGTTTCACAAGCTACGAAGGCCGAGCGCGAGCTCAATTCATAACCAAGCGCGGAGCGCGAGGTGAGATTACCATCAAGCGCGAAGCGGGCAGATTTTTTTTCTGTACGATTCTTTAAATGTATTTTCTTAAAGGGCAGTTGGGACCATTGAATTCAGGAATTGAAACAAAAAAATTACCAAAATCTTGCTTGTGGTATCACTTTGAACTTAGTATTCGAGTGCGGAGATTCGTCCGCGTGCAAGGCGCTGAAACACGTGCGTATGCGAATGTGCGTCAGGCAGTGAAAAAAGTGTTTGTTTTATTTTGCAACATGACTGAGGCATAGAAAGATATGTAGAATTGACATACATTATAGATCATTAAAAAATAATTATTGCAAAGAAAGTAGTTGGGGAAAATTAAAATCTTGAAATGTAATTTTTTGAAGTTGAAAAATCATATTTATGGATGGATACTAAAAAGGTCCTTTTTGTTCCACACTTAAACTTGTTTGAACTTGCTTCCTAGACATCTTTTGTTCGAGGGGAACAAGATTTTTCAGCTTCTAGCTGCTATTCTGTCTCCAGTATAATTTTTTATCCAATTTCCGGAAAAATTGAGAATTCTTCGCATCTATATTTGATATTGCGTTGATCAATTTTCGACATTGTTTTTATTTCAGATTCATTTAACCAGCACGGTTCCACACGAAAGAAACTCTTCTACCTTTTAAAGGAACACTTAAAAGACAAAATAGGTGACATATATGAAATTGTGCAGAAAAAAGTGAGTACTTGATTGAAAGACTATGTTGAGTTGACCGAGAAACAAAAAACGGCTATGTGCACTAATATAAAGAAAATTGACATAAGGTGGCAGGAAGTTCGTCGCAGAGAAGAAAAATTTTTATAGAAATTTAATGAACGATTGAATAAGTTTGTCATCTTAGCTGACGAATCGGCGTTGGGGCACGGATTCTAAAAAAATTTTCTACTAAGCGTATTTTTACTTTATGTTTGTTAAGTCGATACTTACATGTTTTTCATTGAGTTTTTCTAAAACGACAGATTCAATATATTACATCAATGAAATGAATTATTCAATGATAAAAATGTTGATATTTTGTGCATTTCGTTAGTCGTTCATGATGATTGTGAAGTGAAACTCATTTCAAACAAAATAGTATCCCTAATAATATATTCAATGCAGAAAAATACAGTTATCAAGTACAAACCATAGGTTAATTATTACAGTATTGATTTTACTATATCACAAGTATTTTTCAGCTTATTCATACCTTACAATACATCAATCGCTGCAATTATTCAAAATTCACTTCTTTTGATATATCATTAAGGATACTATTTTGTTTCAAATAAGTTTTACTTCACAATCGTCATAAACGACTAATGAAATGCCCAAGATATGAACATTTTTATTATTGAATCATTTATTTCATTTATATACTATATTGAATCTGTCATTTTTAGAAAAAATTGATGAAAGACATGTACTTGACGAATATAAAGTAGGAATACGCTTAGTAGAAACATTTTTTAGAGTTCGTGTGCACCATTTGTATTCAGTGACCTATCAACACCCCTTACATCGAATAATGTTAGAATCATATATTATTTTAGGTAACTAGTCCGCAAATTAGATCCGCCATTTTATTTCTGAAATTTCTAATACCGCATTCGTAGTCAGCGACCTTTAAAACCTCTTACACCAATTTTTAAAAGGAATCGAAACTTTATTTAGCATACTGGTCCACCATATTGGATCTGCCATTTTGTTTTTGAAATGTTATGACACCAGATTCGTAATCAGCGACCTCGAAAACCACCTTACACCAATTTCGAGAAGAATCAAGAATTTATTTAGCATAATCGACCGCCATATTGGATCCGCCATTTTGTTTTTGAACTTTTGTCACTGAATTCGTAGTCAGCGACCTCGAAAACTCCCTCACGCCAATTTCTAGAAGAATCGAAACTTTATTTAGCATACTTGTCCGCCATATTGGACCCTCCATTTTGTTTTTGAAATTTTTGACACTGGATTCGTGATCAGCGACCTCGAAAACCCCCTTACATTAATTTTAAAAACAATCAAAAATGTATTCAGCATACTCGCCCGCCATATTGGATTCGACATTTTGTTTTCGAAATTTTTGACATCGGAATCGTAATCAGCGACCTTGAGAACCCTCGAGTAAGAAATTTGGCAAGATTTATGTATATTTTATAGTTTTGGCCACCTTTTCGGGATTTGGTCCCACTGTGCGACGTTTCGGACTGTATATTCGCTGTGGGACGGTGGATGGAGGGGGACAGCGAAACTATCGAAACGCTCGGGGTACCTAAAGTATGTAATAAAGCAGGAAACTTTTACGTTTAATTGTATTGTAAGACACAAATAAAATGTGTCATACGAGTTTTTGTGTTACTGATTGTCGAAATACCGGCACGAGTATTCAATTGGAATTTTATAAATTTCCCCGATCATCTCATAAAGTGAATCAAAAGGAAGGATTTATCGCTGCCGCGAGAAAAATGAATTAAGCAACATAACTTTACTCGAATGACTGAAGAATCAAATACTTGTTTTGAATTTGAACCGTTTTCTTGAAAATTTAATTTCTTGTTGAGGGTGCATTATTTTAATTTGAAATTCACCTCGTTTTGAAAATGTAACTGCTTTGTTGAAAATCATTTCATCTTTTTTTGCTGAAAATTCAAATATTTAGTTGGAAATTGATTTTTAAATTTGAAAATTGAAATATTCCTTTGAGAATTTATGTACTTTGTGGAAAATTTGTTCTTTTTTTTTTTGTAGAAAATTACTCTTCATGCTCAAAAATGCATCTTTCTGCTTAAAATACATCTATTTATTTGAAGATTCATCATTATACCTGAAGATCCATAGTTTGGTTGAAAATCAATTACTTCAACTAAAAATTGAACTGTTGCATTTTAGGTTCAAAACTTGACAACCCGATGAAAATTTGTCTTTTCGAATTGAAAATTCAACAATTCTGTCGTAACTTCACATATTGTGTTGAAAAATCGATTTTTTGTAGAAAATAATCTTTTTCTTCGTAAGTTACTATTATTTCCGAAAATTGTTATCTAACTCAAACATTCATTCAGTTGAAAACTCTTATCTTGGGTTTGAAAATAACTCAAAACTTAATTTTTTGTCAAAATTTGAACTATTCTAGTTAAACGTACATCATTTCCTTAAATAATTCGTCTTTCTGGTTCAAAATTTAACTACTTCAGTTTAACATTCACAATTTCATTTGATTCTTCATAATTTCATACATATATGTAATCATTTGTAAGACAGCTAGTTTTGTTTTCATGTTATAATTAATTTTTTCTAATTGTAAATTTAACATATTCCAATTGAAAATTCCATAGTTCCAGTTAAAAATGTATTTGTTCAGATAAACATCCATTTTTTTCAATTCAAAATTTAAGTAATGAAATTTCCGTTGACAATCTATCTCTTCCAGTAAAAAATAATTTATCTGTTTGAAAACGCAACTACTTTAGTTGAAGATTTTGGTTGCTAGTATGAAACACTTATTGATCTAAAATTGGTTTTTTAAACTAAGAATGTTACTGTTCCATTTTTCGTTGAACATAAGTATTGTTTTGCTTTGAAATTCAACTATTTTGTTGAAACATTGTATTTTTTGGTAGGGAATTAATCTCTCCATTTGACAATTAATCCCCTTGTTTGAATATTCACCTTGCTGGTTAAAAATTGAAGTGCTCCTGTTGAGTGTTCATCATTTTAATTGAAGAATTATCTTGCATGGACTGCATTTAGCTGCAAATATGTGAATATAATTACTCGCAGTACACAGATATACGAAATGATTCTGCTAGTTCCAAAGTTTTTGCATTAGCTAGTCATGAATTGCCAACTCGTCTGTAAATATAACTTATATACCAATAAAAAAGAATTTGTACGATGAATTTGTGAAATGCTAACCTCGAAACTGATGTTAAATATGTAGTTGTGCCTTTTTTGTATTCTTACGTACCGTGATTTTTATAAAATATGAACTGCTGTATAACTGAACCTCTCCGGATCAAAAGGGGATACGCATGGATTCAGCCTGAGAAGTATTGTCCTGAATGTCAATTTTAAAAATCGTACGAATTTCGATTTCAAGAACTGATTCTTGTAGAAAATTTTGAGGCGCATCTTTTTTTTATCTTACAAAAATTTGTAAGTTTTATAGTTTTTAAATAAATTGGTAAGGAATAGATTTTTGAAAAACCAAGAATTTCAATCTT
>WSXT02191118.1:4226-19783 GCA_011762715.2 Neuroterus valhalla
AAATATGACTTTTCAACGAAGAAATTAATTTTAAACTTAATATTTCGATTTTCCAACGAATAAGTTAAAATTTTGGCAAAAAGGTTCAATTTCAAACAAATAATTAACGTATTTTGTTGAGAACGTATTCTCAACAAAATGGTAAATATTTCAAGAAAACAGATAAATTTTCAACAAAACAGTTTCATTTTAAAATAAGGAATATGATTTGCAGAAACTGCCACCAAAAGAGATAAAATTTATACAAAAAGACGAAATTTAACAGAAGAGTTGAATCTTCAGCCAAGACAGATTTCCAAACTAAGAAAGCAAAACAATTGCAATCAAGTTTTTGAAGTTCCAAGCTGAAACATCAATTTTCTACCAAATTGTTGAATTTTCAACCAAAAAATATGAATTTTTAAAGGAGAAGCTAATGTTCAACCAAATAGTTTAATATTCTACCAAAACAGATAAATTTTACACCAGAAAGATGAAACTGAACCAAGAGTTGAATTTTTAACCAAGAAAGAGTTTCTAGTCAAGAAAGAAAACCAATTTAAACCATATAGTTGAATTACAAACATGAATTTTCAATTTGGTTTGTTTGAAATTTCTATCCACCAAATTCACATTTTTGACGTATGTCTATATCAGCCAAAGTAATGTTACAAACTTAGATAAGGTTTAGTACTATTTTCAAAATTTCCTTTCCAGATCCTCCTTTTTTACCCTATTTCTAAGAATTCTTTTCTGTTTTTTCCTATTTTTGCCTCAAAGTTTTTTTGTTGTTGAAAACTTCACGATTACATTTTTTGATTAAAACTCATCCCGTTTGTTTCAAAATTCTACAGTTTGGTTCGAGATTAGGTTATTTTTCAAATCTCATCTTTTTTGGTCATAAATTCAAATGCTTGGTTGAAAGTTAAACTATTTTGAAAATTGAACTGTTTCGTATTTGGTTGAGGAGAAATATTTTATAGCTGATTGAAAATTCATGTATTCTGTTAAAAATTGATGTATTTCCTTGACAAATAATATGTTTTCGCGGGAAATTGAATCCGATTATTTGGTTGAATGATGAACTCTTTTGTTGAAAGTTCCATTTTTTTGCTGAAGAGTCCTCGTTATACGGAAAACTTCATCCCTTTGATTGATAAGTTGAACTATTTTGTTCGGAATTTGTTCCTTTAGGTTGGATTTAAATTTTTTGATTCTAAATTCAAATACCTTTTTTCTATACAAAATTCCTTTTTCTTTAGCTTGAAAATTTAACATATTTAGTGAAAAATTAATTTTTTTACTGAGAAACTAAATTTTTTATTATTATTTCTATTTTTTGTTGGAACATTATTCTTATTAGAAGAAAATTCATCTTTGTAGTTGAAAATGTAACCATTCAGTTAAAAATTCATGTACCTTGTTGAAACTTATCTTTCTGGTCAGGGACTTAACTAGTAGCGAACTTATCTCTTCTAGTTGAAAATTATCTTTCTTGTTGAATATTGATCTATTCCATAGGAAGTTTAATTGCTTTGATGGAAATTAAACTATTGCGTTTAAGGATTAAAAATTCATTTTCAATTATAGAAAAGTCTTCTTTCTTGCTTAAAAATATTTTTTTTGTTTGAAAATTCGTGTTTTTATCTCAAGAATTTATGTATTTTCTAATCTAACAACTTAGTTGAAAATTTATTTTATTGAAATCATGCATTTTGTTATAAATGCGTCAACTCTCGTACGACATTAATCTTCTTAAAAGAAAGCTCATGTTTTTGATTCGAAATCTAACTTACTAGAAAATTCATGCACATTTTTCAACATTAGTCTTTTCGGTTAAGGATTGAACTATTTAGAAAAAAATCGTCTTTATTGCATGCATTAAACGGGTTCAAATTTATCCTTCTTTTTGCAAATTAATTTTCAAAACTAAAAATTCAAGTATTCTATTTTTGGTTGAAAACTGATTTTTTCAAGTAAAAAATTTACAAATTTAGTTGAAAATTCATCTTTCTTGATTCAAAATCAAATTTATTTTAGGGATTCATCTATTTGTTTGGGGGATGAAACTATATTGAGAACTTGTATAAACTTGATGAAAATTAGTTTTATTCTTTGCTGGAAAGAAATTTTAAAACTGATTTGAGTAATATATTATATAATATTATAGTAATAAAAACTATTCAACTACTATGTGAAGTTTATCTTTTTTGGTGGAAGATTCAGCTGTTTTAAAAAAAACTCGTCCTTGGAATTAAAAATTTATCTTCTATGGTAAAAAAGTAATCTTTCTTGGTAGAAAATGAGATTTTCGTCTAAAATCCGTCTTATTATTGAAATTCCACTGCTATTTGTTGAAAATTCAAATATTTTATTGAAAATTAGGAAAGTATAGTACATTAATTTTTTTTTGTATAGAAGTTTTACTTGGAAAACCTTACCTTTCAACGTTCAATTTCTGGAAAATTTGAACAGTCGTGTGTAGAACTTTATCCACATAATCCACTCTATCCGGATAGCATTTGTGTGCCAGATTTATTAACGCCACTTGGAGCGAAACAATATCTTCCGGCGGCATGTCTTGTCGATTCTGTAAAAAGAATGAGAATCATTTATTTTCTTGAGTATCTTTACGACAGTCTGTCGCAAAAAGAAATATTTTTGCAATCAGAAATATTCTCTGACCTGACTCAGTTTATCTCCTGATTAGGAAGAACAAAGGAGAAAGTTGAAGCAAAAAAAAATCACTGTTTGATATTTGAGAGTAGAATAAAACTGAAGGCGAGAATCTGCATATTCAATTAATTATTTCGACTGTTCTCAGACTTAAACTAGACGAGAAAGGAAATCTGCTTTGTTTATCATGGAAATTTCTAGTTATGTAGTATCCAAATCCATTCATCACTGAACAGTCTAAATATTTTTGATAGCTGAAGAAAAATATAATGAAATTATTTACCTGAATAATAGTTGCAACTTGATCGCTAAATACATCGAAAAGTTTCACGTCCTGAGGGATCCCTGGGATTTGACTTGGACTTCCTGGACCACCAACTCCTTCTGACCTTTGACTAAAAGCGGCGAGACGATCTATGAGAGAAATAATAATATTTTTCACATTGACACCCTTTTCAAGTTCTGCGCAAGATTTAAGGAAGGCGTTCAATGTTTGTAAGTGAAATTCGTCCGGAAAGACCTAGAAGGTTAATTAAAATATTTTATTATTATATAAAAATAAATAAAGGGCATACAGATAAAAATGAAATAGTAAATATAACCTGAATTATACACTCCATGAGATATTCCTGAGCTATCGCGTCTCTGCAACTCACGACCTGTTCCAGAATCCCCGGCAGTACCAGCTGAAATTTTATTATGTTATTAAATTAATTACTATTTGGTTTTAGTCTCGATTGTAAATTTTTAGATTTTCATTTTCTTGAGAGACTTTTAAGATGTATTGAAGGGCGGCAGCATAGAGCTAAAAAATCAACAAAATCGGAAGATTTTGAAAAGAAGCAAAAAACATTTTGTAAAATCGAAATCTCAATTCAAAGGTTAAAAGTCTACTTACGATCAGAAATAGTTCTAAATATGGATCATATTCATAAAAACCATTTCATTTTCTTAAGGAAAGAAAAAGAATTGCTAATAGTTATAATGAGTATCAAATAGTTAATAATAATATTTAGTGTTTAGAAAAAACCCTAAAAAATGTATCAAGTAGTATAAAAAACTGAAATCGAAGAAAGAAACGAAAGCAATTTTAATGCAAAATTGAAAACTGCCTAATTTAAAAATATTACAGGAATACGTTTTCCTGTAATAAATATCCTATAATTTTTTCGCGATTATACGAAATTTATTCTTTAGATTATCATACATAGAACGGTTATAGGATAATCGGTATTAGAATAAAAAATCCCTTGATACCTTTGAAATTATGTGTGATTCAATTAATGCTTTGAAATCTGCTTGAAAGCGTAGAAATGACTTTCAAATTTTATATCCCTCTTGGACTTCCTTTGAAATGCTAGAAATAGTTAAATATGTAGAAATCCTCTATCTGTAATTCGTTGAAAACTGAACGAATTGAATTTATTACTCAAAGTTCTCTAAAAATCCCTTAAATCTTGTAAATTTTTTTTAATACCTTTAAGTCTATGCATATTCTAAAAAATGATTTGACATCCCTGGAAATTCATTGTAACACAAAAAAAAATCGATCATATATATAGAAATCTTTAAACCTTTGGAGATTCAAAATATTTTAAATTCTGTACAATTTCTTAGAATACCCTCAAATCTCTCAAAACGTTTGAATTCGCAGGAATCCCTTTGAAAAGAGCTTGAAATCTTTGCAAACTCTGAAAAATTCTTCGACTTCTCTTGAAATTTCATTATTTCGTGAGAAATCTTGATTCTTAGAGAATCTTGAAAGATAACTCAAGAATTTTGGAAATTGTTGAAATACGTAAAAATCCCTCCAAATATTAATTAATTTTATCCTAGGAATATTTGAAATCCTTGGAGATACAATGAAATCCTTCAAATCTTGTACAATCAGGGTAGCGATTTGGCGAACGATTTCAGAATTCCCGGTCATTTCCCGGTCAAGTTTTTCGATTTTCCCGGTCAACTAAAAGTGACATATTCATATTTGTCGCAAGACGCAAAAATTTATTCCAATTCGTGACCTTCATTCTAAACATCCTTGACAAAACAGATCAAGAATTGCAAAATGAACTAATTTTGAAAAAATACTAAAATTTCTCACGAAAAAATATCATTTTTTATACAAAAGTTGGAACAGTTAAACTTACAGTTGAAAAAATCAATGTACGAAAAAGAAAATGGATTTATAACAAAATAGTTCATTTTTCAACCAAAGTGATGAATTTTCCGAAAGAATTATTAACAGTTTAAATTGCAAACCAAGAGGTTGAATTTTCAACTAAAATGATAAATATTCAATTTTCACCGATGAAAGTGAATATTGAAACAAGGACATTAATTGTCAAATAGAAAGATTAATTTTCTACCAAAAAATACAATGTTCTAAGAAATATTTTAATTTTGAACTGAAAAAATAATTGTTTTCAACCGAAAATGGAATAGTAAAATTTTGAGTTTGAAACCCCAATTTCATACCAAACATAATATTTTTAACTAAAACAAAGAAAGAATCAACTGAAGGGGTTGAACTTTCAAACAGATCAATTAATTTTTAGCAAAAAAGATAAATTATTGTCAAGCGAAATTTTAATACTCAAATTTTGAATTCAACAAACAAATGAGATTTTTAACTACAACTCTGAAATTTTCATTTGGATTCTATATTAAAATTATGCGCCTCTAACAAAAAAGTTTATTTTCCAACAAAATAATTTAATTTTCAACCAAGGAGTTGATTTTTTAACTAAAACAGGATGAATTCGCAATGAACAATGTGAACAGGTTTCTATTATAATTTAGAAATATTTCTCATTCGATATTACTCATCCTACTCTAAAAACTGTTTGAGGTACTTTCTTCATTTAAAATTATGAAGAGGGGACTTTCAAATTTTGACGAATTTTAAATTGGAAGAGCAATTTTCTGAATTTCCTCTTTTCTCAATTCGAATACTTGAAGTATTCGACCTCCCTGTCTCAAGTCAGATGAATAAGGAGAAAGCAAATAAAACACGATAAAATAATACTTTTTTTGTTGTTGAAAAAATTGAGAAAATGATTCGTCCTGTATGTTTGGGCTATCATCAATTCCATTATACAAACTTCGGTCAGCTAAATAAATCTCAGAAAGCAATAAATTTGGAAATTGTTTTTTTTTTTATAATGGGAAAAATTTTAATTCTTGCTCTCATAAAGTATATAGATATATTCCAAAATTTTCAGAATCAGACTAAAGGAACGTTACATTCTCCAAATCAAATGATGAGATATCTTTTCAATTCATAGAAAGAGAGCGGTCATTTCTCGTATTTTTATGGTAAAATTTTAATTGTCTTGGTTGAGTCAATAAAATTACGGGTTTTTAATCAAATTCCCGGTCATATCCCGGTTTTTCCCCGGTCAATGAAATTACCGGTCATTTCCCGGTTTCCCGGTCAAGTCGCCACCCTGACAATCCTTTGAAATGACTTAAAATCCCTCAAAATTCCATTCAATTTATTTTCCCAAGATCTCTAGAAGTCCTACAACATCCTAGAAAATCCATGAAAATTTTTCTTGAATCTGTTGAAATAGCTCAAAATCCTTTAAAACCCCGTTAATAATTGGAATGATTCGAAATTCTCTGAAATTGATTAAATCTTGTAATGTTGAAGAGAATACCTTGAAGTATCTGGAAATGCTGCAAAATTCTTTGAGATTCTTAGAAATGTTTGAAATCTCTTGAAATTCTTTTGAATCTATTGAAAAAGCTAAAATTCTTCTACAATCATATGAAATTTCTCAAATGTTGTAAAATCAATTGAAATACCTAGAAATTTTTGAAATCTCTCAAAATTGTGGGATTCCTCGAAATAAATTAAAATTCTCTTAACCTTTTGGAATTCGTTGATATATCGATTACTGGTCCGGGAATCGATAAAATTACCATCTTAAATTAATATATCAATTAACGTGGTCGAAAAAATAACATCTTTCATTCTAAATTCGTTAAAATAACTTAAAATTTTTCGAATCCTGTAAATCCCTCGAAATCATTCGGAAATTCATCGAAAAAATTTGAAATCCTATGTTAAGTATATAAATCGTTTTTTTGTTTCTAGCTTTTCTATTTTTTGCGCCCCTCCTTTCAATATTCACCCGTTATTCATCTCCATACTGAATTTATAACAATGATTTTTCTATAAATGTGAAAAAATGATAAGAAATTCATTGTAGGGGAATCATTACAGGCCTTTTCTAAATTTCCTATTATAATTTTTCGGGCGGGTGTAACGGCCATAACAGGGAGTTAAGGACCCTTTGAACAATTGTTGAATTTCGGAAAAACTGTTACACTCAAAAAATTTACAGTAAAAAATAGGCAATGCTTTCTGTTCTGAAAAAACTGTGAAGAGGCTGGGCCTACACGCAATTTTAGGCCTGGAATTGAGACCAAAAAAGATTGATTAGAAAAAGTAATCTACTTTCGAGGCAACAGATGTGGAATTAACAAACCCAAAGTGACAATGACCACAAATAGGACCAGACTCAGTGGCGAATTGCGATAGAAAATTTTATTGATTCAACTGAAATATATGCAGTTTTTTCCAAAAGACTGAGTTTCTAATTTCGAGTGAAAACGGTTTACTTGATTAAAGTAGGAAAATCCTGAGAAAATCGTCCGTAAATTTTGAAGTTACAATTTTACAGAGTTTGAAAACTGTCGTTCTGTAAAAATTACGGATCGAATGTTCAATTTTTTTCCAAAATAACAAACTGACCTCGAGATATGGGTTCTGAGAAAATTGGTTGAATCTTACCCTTTTGTATATGTCTAATGTGACGGATTCTAACTGACTGAGTCGAACGAGATTTGTTCCGACTAAAATCCTCAATTCCTCTCTTTCTCGTTCTCGTCTATCCTTATCACGACTGTGGCCTTGATGTTGCATTCGCACCCACAATTTGTTCATCTCTGCAAAATTCATCAACACGAAATCGATGCTATCGCGTACCTAAAAAAATGAAGAATTGAAACTGTGAAAACGAAATTATTTCTAAGTTTGAAAGTTGGATAAAAAATCACAAAAGTATCGTAGCATGAATAGAAGAAACTGGGAAAGAATAGAAATCTGGCATTAAAAAAAATGTGCGTGTGGCAACCACGCGCATTTGAAGTACAATTTCAGCAAAGACGAAATAATTCCCAAGAAACTTCTCCTATTCTTATCTTTGCACTTGAATAAAAACCATTTTTCAAAAAAGTAATCTTTTTTGGTGAAAAATCCAACTGTTCGGTTTAAAAATGTATTTTCGTTGATGAGAATTTAGCTGTTTGGTTGAAAATCTACGTAGTTTTTCAAAAAGTTTTTCTACGTACAAAATTAACCTCCTTTTTGAAAATAATTTTTTTTTAGCAGGAAATATAGCGTCTGTTGTCATAAATATTCACACTTTTGTTTAGAATACAGAAATAAAATGTTTCAATGACAGTTCCGTTTTCAAATTTGAAATTGTGACGTAAGACTAGAATTGCTAGAATAAACTTATTGAAGTTTGTAAATGTTCCATTGATTTTATTAACCATTTTTATTTTAATTATTTTCTCATTTTTATTTTATTTTAACTTCTTTTGTCATAGAACTTATCTTTTTTTTGATGATTGATTATTTTCGTTCAAAATTCAACTATCGGGTTTAAAATTCATGATTTTTAATTAAAAGATTAACTGTTTAGTTGACAATTAATGTATCTTGTTGAAGATTCGTTTTTCGTGATGGAAAATCAATCTTTTTGGATCAAAAATCAGTTTTTCGGTTGAGAATTCAAATATTAAGTTGAATGTAGCATTTTTTATTTAATAATTTGTTTTTTTTTGTTCAAGCTTAATCATTTTACTTGAAACTTTATCTCTGGATTGAATGGACTTGAATATTTGGTAGAAAATCATATTTTTTATTTAAACATCATATCTTTGGGTTAAGAATTCCAATTCTTTTGTAGATCATTCATCTTCTTGTTTATAAATTCAACCTTTCAGGTAAAAATGCAACTGTTTGTTTGAAAATTTATCTATTTTCGTTCATGAATTTTGTTGAGAATTTGTCTTTCGGTGAAAGAATAAACTTGTTATTTGAAAATTCCTCTTCGTGAGTCAAAAATTTAAATTTCTCGCTGTAAATTATATATATATTCTTTAATATATATATAATTGAACTATTATTGTATATAAGTCAATGATTTGGTTCATAATCGAACTGATTATATTAAATTGAACTATTTGATAGGAAATTCACTTTTTTTTTTAAATCATATTCTTGGGTTAAAATTAGGAAAATTTAGTGTATAATTTGTTTTTTAGCTTCAAAATTCATCAATTTTCCAAAAATCATAGTGATAAATTTCCAGAATTTTGTAGGAAATCTACTTTTTGTTTTTGAATTCAACTAGTTAAAACTTATCTTTGTGAGTCAAAAATTCAAATGCTTTATTGAAAGTTTCATTTTTTTGTTGGGAATTCAACTATTTTATTGAAGTCATATATTCTGTTTGGGAGTTCAAATTTTTGGTTAAAAATTTATCCTTCTGAATTGATAATCTGTCTCTTGGGGAGAAAATTTTCCCTGTTTGTTGGAAATTCCACTAGTCAGTAAAAAATCGATTATTTTGTGAGAAATTCAATTATTGTGTTAAATATTCAACTATTTTATCAAAGTCATCTTTTGGAAATAAACTGAATCACTAGAATTACACCTTTAACAGACTTCGAGAATATTAGTTTTTTTTATTAAGAATTCAACTATTTGATTAAATTCAACGATTTTGTTGAGCCAACAGCTAGAAGCTATATAAGTTTTACTTCAAAAACCGCAATGTAAAACAAAATTTTAAAAACAGAAATAAACTTACAGTTCCTTTTTCATCATCTCCTTCTGGTGAATCTGGTAATATATTTCTCGTGCATTGTAATAAATAGTTTCTCAAAAAAAGTCCTCTTAAGGGGTGCTGAACCCCTCGGCACATTTCTACAAGATCTCGTAAAAGATCTCTTTTAAGGCATGGATTCGTTTTAATGTAAACTAATCCAACTGTGATTAGCAAGTAACTGGAAAAATATAAATGTACAAACTGTTAGTTTTTTACATGTAAAATTGAAATTGAATTGGTTAAAAGGTTTTGTTATACATTTATCAACAGAGAAAAGTCGAACTATATCGTTTGAAAATTATTTGAAACTGTTAAGACTACAAAGCCTTCTGTATGAGAAAGTAAAATAAAAAGATAAAACTTTAACCATCAACTTGTATGCAAATTCAATATCTCATCATTTTTAAATGATATATTAAGTTATAAAAGTTATATATTTTATTCAGTGCTGTAATTAGGGAAGACATTCGAAAATTGTAAAAGCTTGTCAAAGTATAAAATGGAGACAATATATCATATATCATATCAAATAAATTTACAAATTGATATAGAAGAATAGGTATTCTGGTAATTTCCAGCCAAATATAAAATTTTCGCGATTAATTTCACTAATCAACTTACAGTCTCGGTACAATATTGCCGGCATATTGAACCAATTCATACAAATCAGTCACTTTCCTTCCTTTTTGAAATTCATCCAGTAAAAATAGTTCCAAATGTCGGAGCTCGTCTGTGATTGCCATGTCTAATAAATTTTATGTAAGGGAAATAAATAAATATTATTGTTTTTTCACTATTATTCCCAGTCTTAATCCCAGGCGTACTACTACAAGAATACTCCAGTTTTAAAGGAAGTTCGGATTGTTTGATGTTTATCGCTTCAAGTTTGAATTCATTAATTTTTGAAGCGTGAAATTAAAAATCACACAATTTTCAATGTTTTTAGAATCATTGAACTTTGAAGGGTTACCGTTTGAAATTTTCCAATTTCAAACGGTGTAAACAGCAGTATATTTGTTTTACACATAAATCTCATTTTTGAGTTTAGATGAATCTATTCAATTACCTGCAATTCCACTTGATACCAAATATGATACAATACATAATATCTGATAAAAATTTGTATCAGCTTCAAACTTTTATAATCTCACTTTAGAATTACAATTTTCAATAAGCGATTGTGAAATAGTTTATTTTTGAGGCCTAATAATAAATTTTTCAGATGCAAACCTCAAATTGAAAAATATTTATCTTTATGTTTCTTAAATTTTAATTTTTCATCGCGTTAACAAAGAAAAGGAATTGATAAAAAGGTTTTGTAATACATTTATCAACAGGGGAAATTGGAACAATATCATTTTAAAATTATTTAAAACTGTTAAGACTACAAAGCCTGCTCTGTGAAAATGAAGAATAAAAAGATAATGTGGCTGAGTGTTGAACTTTTCTTCTGAAATTTGTCTTAAATTCATCATTTTAGTTGAAACTTCATCCCTTTGGTTAAGATTTAATCTTTTTTAAGTTGAAGATTCATGTATATAGTTGAACATTCTTTTTTTGGTAGAAAATTGATCTCCTTGGTTTAAAATTCACCTTTGAAGGTTCAAAATTCATATGCTTTCTTTAAAGTTCGATTATTTTTCGAAAATAAACTTATTTTCTTGAAATAATCCTTCTTGGTAAAAAATTCTCCTCTTGGATTGAATATTCATATTTCTTGGTTGGATATGACGGTGTTTCATAGAGAATTCATTTTTCGGCTGGGAATGTAACTTGTTGGCGAAGAGTTCATCTTTCTTCATTGAAAACTGAAATATATTCTTGATGATTCGTGTATTATTTAGTTGAAAACTGATTGTTTATGTGAAAGTCTAACTATTTCATTGTGGTTGACAGTATATACTTTATTTGTTGAAGACTACAATATTTGGTCGGAAATTCATGTATTTTGTTAAAAAGGCGTCTTTTTTGGTAGAAAATTAATCTGATTTGTGGAACTTTTTTGAAGGAATTTTTTGAAGAAAACATTCAACCATCCCATAAATTGATTGGAAAATTACGTAATTTACATGAAACTACAAATATTTGGTCGAAAAGTCATGTATTTTGTTGAAAATAATTCTATTTGAGTAGACAATTTATCTTTCTAGGTTCAAGATTCAGCCATTCGGTTAAAAACTCATTTATTTTGTTGGAACTTTAAATAATCTTTTAAGATAAATTCATTTTGTTCAAGTAATCTTTTTGGTCGAAAATTCAAGCGTTTGTTGAAAACTTGTCCATTTGGACTGAAGAGTCATCTTTCATGATTTAAAGTGAACTTGTTTGTCGTAAATTCAAGTGACTTCTAAAAAGATAATCTTTTTAGCTTGGAAATTCAGATTTTGGTTAAGAAAATAACTGTTCATTTGAAAATTCAACTACTTAGTAAAGACGACTTAGCCAAAGAATATTTCAATTCAAAATGAAATGTAGTTCAATACAACCAAAAAGGACATAATCTCAACAAAATGGTTAAATATTCATAGAAAACAGATAAATTTTCAACAAAACAATTTGATTTTGAAATAAAAAAAATGACTAAACTGTTACCCAAAGAGATAAGATTTATACAAACAGACGAAATTTAACAAAAAAGTTGAATCTCCAGCCAGGACAGATTTCCAAGCTGAGAAAGTAAAACAATTTCAACCGCATTGTTGAAGTTCCAAGCTAAAACATCAAATTTCTACCAAATTGTTGAATTTTCAACCAAAAAATATAAATTTTTAAAGGAGAAGCTAATGTTCAACCAAAAAGTTTAATTTTCTACCAAAACAGATGAATTTTACACCAGAAAGACGAAACTGAACCAAACAGTTGAATTTTTAACCAAGAAAGACTTTTTAGTCAAGAAAGAAAACCAATTGCGACCATACGGTTGAATTACAAACATGAATTTTCAGCAAAGAAGTTGAGTTCAATTTGAGCATGAAAATAATAGAGCAGTTGAATTTTCAATCAAGCAGGAGAATTTTCAAGCCAAAAGAATGGCTCCCTGAAAAAATTGCTAAATTTTAAGCAATATAACTAAATTATTAACCAAATGATACGATTTTCTAATTTTGACTAGAAGAGATGAATTTTAAAAATAAAGAGACGAAATTCAACTAGAATAATTCATCTTTAACCAAAAAAAGGAATCATTACAGGTCAAACCTTCACGAAAAGAACAGTGACCCGTTTTTGGAAGAATTAGATGTTTCAATTTTTGGTTTTGGTTTCTTTGAAATGTTGATTTATCAAATTCACATTTTTGACGTATGTGTATATCAGCCAAAGTAATGTTACCAACTTGGATAAGGTTTAGTACTATTTTCAAAAATTCCTTTCAAGATCCTCCTTTTTTACCATATTTTTAAGAATCTTTTTCTGTTTTTTCGTGTTTTTGCTATTTTCGCCTCGAAGTTTTTTTGTTGTAGAAAACTTCACGATTATATTTTTTGTTTGAAACTCATCGCGTTTGGTTAAACATTCTACAGTTTGGTTCGAGATTAAATTATTTTTCAAAGAAACCAATTTTTTCAGAACTCATCTTTTTTGGCAGAAAATTCTAATGCTTGGTTGAAAGTTAAACAATTTTGAAAATTAAACTATTTCGTATTTGGTTGAGGAGAAATATTTTATAGCTGATTGAAAATTCATGTATTCTATTAAAAATTGATGTATTTTCTTGACGAATAATCTGTTATGGCGGGAAATTGAATCCGACTATTGGGTTGAATGATGAACTCTTTTGTTAAAAGTTCCATTTTTTTGCTGAAAAGTCCTCGTTATGCAAAAGACTTCATCTTTCTGATTGATAAGTTCAACTATTTTGTTCGAAATTCGTTCCTTTAGTTTGGATTAAAATTTTTTTTATTTTAAATTCAAATACCTTTTTTCTACGGAATTCCTTCAACATATTTGATAAACAATTAATTTTTTTTACTGAGAAACTATATTTTTATTATTATTTGTATTTTTTGTTAGAACGTTAATCTCCTTGGAAAAAATTCATCTTTGTAGTTAAAAATGTAACCATTCAGTTGAAAATTTATGTACTTTGTTTAAATTTATCTTTCTGGTTAGGGACTTAACTGGTTGCGAACTTATCTCTTCAAGTTGAAAATTATCTTTCTTGTTGAACATTGATCTATTCCATTGACTATTCAACTATTATGTTAAAGAAATTTCTATTTGGTTGGATTCAACTGGTTGAAACCTTTTTTTCTCATAGTCTTTTTTAAGTGATCTAAGTATTCTAATTTCGTTTGTAAACCAATTTTTTGGATGAAAATAATTTTTTGTTGGTAGAAAATTGAGGTATTCGGTTAAATTCAAATATTCCATAAGAAGTTTCATTACCTACAATTCCACTTTACTAAATATGATACAATAGATTATATCTGATAAAAATTTGCCTCAGCTTCAAACTTTTATAATTCTAAATTCGAACTACAATTTTCAATGCGCGATTGTAAAATAATTTATTTTTTGAGGCCTGAAAATAAATTGTTCAGCTGCAAAACCTTGAATTCAAAAATATTTGTCTTTATGTTTCTTAAATTTTAATTTTTCATCGCGTTAACAATGAAAAGGAATTGGTTAAAAGGTTTTGTTATACATTTATCGAAAGAGAAAAGTCGAACTATATCGTTTGAAAATTATTTGAAACTGTTAAGACTACAAAGCCTTCTTTATGAGAAAGTAAAGTAAAAAGATAAAACTTTAACCATCAACTTGTATGCAAATTCAATATCTCATCATTTTTAAACAACATGAATATAAAATTAATGCATTTGGTTAATAATTCGTCCTTCTTGGAAGAAAATTATTCTTTTTGGCTGAAAAATAATCATGAAAAAAATACGTAATTTACATGAAACTACAAATATTTGGTCAAAAATCCATGTACTTCGTTGAAAATGCTCCTATTTGGGTAGAAAATTATATTCTTGGTTGAAACTTCATCTTTTTAGGTTTAAGATTCAGCCATTTGGTTGAAAAACCATATGTTTTGTTGGGACTTTAATTAATTTTGCTCAAGTAATCTTTTTGGTCAAAAATTCAACTGTTTGTTTGAACACTTGTCCATTTGGATTGAATGGTCACCTTTCTTGATTGAAAATAAACTTGTTTGACGTAAGTTCAAATGATTTCTGAAAAGATAGTCTTTTTTGCTTGAAAATTCAACTTTTGGTTCAAAAACTAACTGTTCATTCAAAAATTCAACTATTTAGTGAACATTAGACTTTTTTTTTGGAAATCGTATTTTTGGGTTGAAAATTCAAGTGTTTCGATAATTTTTCGTCTTTCTGTTAAAAAATGATCCAGGAAGTTGGAAATTCGTCCTTCTTATAGAACATTAATCTTTTCTGTGCAGAATTAATCTTCTCTCCTGGAAATGTAAGTAATTTGTAGAAAGTTCATGTTCCTTGGTTGACAATTGAACTATTTCCTCGAAAATTCGTTTATTTTTTAGTAGAAAATTGATGGTTGATCTGAAAGTCTAACTATTCCATCTTTGGGATAGTATATCCTTTGTTAGTTAAAGATTCGACCATTTGTTTGAAAATCCATGGATTTTATTTATTTAAAAAATTAATGAGGCTTGTTAAGTTTTTTTTTGTTGGAAAGTAATTTTTTGAACTGAAAACTGAACTATTCCATTTTAGGTTGAAAAATTGTTTTTTTTTTTTTATAAAAAAATGCAAATATTTCAAATATAAGTCTTGTGGTAATACTTTTCTGATATATTATTCTTTCTCGGTTGGAAGTGACCTTTTTCTATTAAAATTAATCTGACTTCGAAGAAATGCATCTATTTGACTAAAAAACTAAAAAATAGCTAGAAATTGGTAACGCAGTTTTTGGACGGCTCCTAAGAGTATGATAATTGAACATTTTTTACATTCTCATCATTTATGATTGAGAAAGTATTAGAATCGTCTGAAATTTCACATCTTGAATTTTCAA
>WSXT02191129.1:0-35750 GCA_011762715.2 Neuroterus valhalla
ACGGTAAAAATGTTACGTAACATTGTTACCATTTAGTTATAGAACGAGTTTGTCACCAGACAGTAAAAATCGTTATGCGACGGAAAATAACAATTTTACCGTCTTGTTACGCAGCAGTTACGACCGTCATCTATGGTCCGTATAAAAAACTTTTCCATACAAAAGCTATTGGAAATTTTATTTTCTACAACTTCACGACCTAAACATGGCACTTATTTTTCATGCAAATGGCCGAAAAATTGAGAAAACTGTGCCTATGTCACAAGTTTGCGCAGCTTTTGCTCGATGTCAGCAATGAATAATATTATTTCGGGAAAACTGTTCCAATAAGAAATGTGGATAATACAATTATGCACAATTTTGGTTTGCCACCATTTTTGTTGTGGAATTGAAATTATGCGAGGTAACTAAAAAAAAAACGAAAATTCAAGATGGCGAATTTAGCGTACACAAATTTAAGGGCAAGACATGGAGCCTTCATTTTGACGTTAAAACAAACATTCCACGTAATAAAATCGGACCCCAAAATTTTTTCTATTTTCAGGCCTTTTTCGATCTCCATTGACTAATTTATATGCCTGTGTTTTCATTACTCAAAATAGGCTAACCTCTGACAAGCAAAATTCCCCTCGGCATAGTCGCAAAGCAAAGTCTCCCCGATATAGAGCCACTTAATTTGGAGGTTAAAAGCCTCTTTCAAAGGAAACCTACAAGTTTGAGGTGGGTTCTGAATTACTGGGGCCTTGAAGTTCATAGAAAAGTTTCCATTAATACCGGCACAGATGTCGAACCATGGGCCTCCTGCTCAGAAGCTTGAAGCGCTATTGCCTGAGCCATCAAGGCTGTATACACTGGAATAAAAAATTTCCTTCTTTCACCAACCATGCCTCACGGAACGGCGGATGCTCAAGGTGCTTCGTCAAGGATGGGCGTTTCTTAAAGCCATAATTCTCTCACACTAATGATTTTTTTGTTGTAAAATTTGTTCCACCTCATCTTAAGACCCTATTCTGGTGTCGTAGGCCCTTATTTCTCCGAATATTGTGTTGTTGTTTGTTCTTGTTTGAATTAAAAATCAAGTAATTCTTGCGCCTGAAAATCGGCCCCGTCGTACACGCTGAATAAAAATCATTGGCGTGCACTGCTTTGCCGGCCTCGAAAAGCCTTGAACAATGCGACGGGTAACGGCTATGCTGACTCTCAACTGTCCACTCCAGTAGATAATGATAATTTCGTAACTTGAAGCGTTACCATGATGATAAAGTGCTAGCACTGCGAAGGGTAAAATGAATGCGCGCCGGCACTCCCAGGTCTTGGGATTTTTCTCCAGATCTTAAACGACTTCAGAATTTCCGATTTATCATTTTCTGGAAAACTTCAAGATATCTGTTGTCAATATCATAAGAATTTTATATTAACTGATTCTTTTGTTTCTATTCGAGGAGCAAATTTCTGTTTTCCGTATCTAATTCAATGATGATCCCAAATTTGAAAGAAAATAAATAGGAAGCTGTTCATCTTCCTGCATTGAGTTGTAGCTTTTAATTTTCTTTTTGTATTTGAATGAGCGTTCAAATTTCGAAAAATTTATTTTATAATTCAAACTTTCCTACATGTAGTTTTCCCCCTCCTTTCCCATTTGATAAACGTCTGGAATGAAACATAAGAATAGAGTGATGTTTACCAAAAATATGCGTACAGATTTTTCTGAGATAAATTGATGAACCACAATTGAAATCAGTATGAAGCGCTTTAAATAAGGAGTCAAAAGATTACAAGATTAATTTTTAACAAAACTTTTGAATTTAGAAAAGTGCAAAGTTGTGTTGTTTGGTGGAAAATTCTATTACATTGGTCAAAAGTAGAACTCTTTCCGAATAAATTTGCCTATTGAATTCAAAAGTTTGGTAAAAAATTATTCTTTTAGGTGAAGGAATAAATTTTTATGTTAAAAGTGTTCCTTTCCCAATAGAATTCAGATGTGCTTGATTCAATATCAAAACATTTTTTGGTTTGAAATAACAAGAGCTACATTTTTCTCAGACGATTCATCCCTTTATAGTTTATTTTAACTGTTTTTTTTTAATTGGTATGTTGCACCGGATGAAATGTCAACTTCAATTTTTCTTGTTGAGCAATAATTATAACAATGTAACTATTTGATACGAAATAGACTTAAAATTCGAAAGTCCTCTAGAACATTATTTTCTTTGACTCTAAAGTTCAACGATTTGGTTGATAATGTGACTTTTCTTCATATTCACCCATTCAGTTGAGAATTCAACTGTTTGGTTCATAATTAATAAAAATTCATATTTTCCGTTTCAAAGGTCCTTTTTTCAATGAGTAATTTTCTTTTTGGTTAAAATTTGAACTATTTTATTGGAAATGTACACTGCAACCTCAACCTCATTCCACCCGAACTCGCACCATCTTCGAAATGCGCTCGTGGACGAGACGGTGCAGGGGGTTTGGAAAAGGGCGCTCTCCTCGCTCTTTTTTGCCAGTGCCGTGCATTGAAGGTAGACAGTAGTACTCTAGCATAGATTTTCGCAACTGCGCTTCAGTAGGCGTCAGTCAGCCCGAAACCGGAATGAGATTGAGGTTGCAGCGTAATATATTTTGACTCCCTACTTAAAACTTTTCATACTGATTTCGAATATGGCTCATCAATTTAATCCAGAAAAATCTTTACGCATATTTTCGTGAAAAGTCACTCCATTCTTATGATCCATTCAGACGTCTATCAGATAGGAAAGGAGGGGGTAACTTGCATCAGAAGGAGTTTAAATTTGAAAAGAAATTTTTCACTCGAGGCCGGCATGGCAGTGCACGCTAATGACCGTCATTTAGCGTGTATGGCGTGGCCGGTTTTCAGGCGCAAGAATCACTTGATTTTCAATCCAAACAAAAACAATCAACAACACAACATTAGGAAAAAGAAGGGTATAGGACACTATAATAGGGTCTAAAGATGAGGTGAAACAAATATTACAACAAACAGATCATCAGTGTGAGAGAATTATTACTTCAGCGAAAGGCTATCCTTGACAAAGCACCTTAAATGAAATTCTCCACTTTTTCTTGATTTGAGGATGAGTAAAGTCACGTATAATTGCATTTGTCATCTCGCTCACAAGAATCAGTCAGCAAGGAACAGCATTTTATCTAATATTTCATATTTTTCTTTTTTTTTATGTCCCATTGCTCTTTCATTTTTGCAACAAACAAGATATTTTAACTGGCATTGTGGCTAAGCCAATTGCAACTTGACGCAGACAGATCGAGACATTTCAAGTCTTTTCTTAGGAATCGAATAAGATGTCCCAAGTATAGCGGATGAGATTTTCTAAACTTTTTTGTGTATTCCCATCCCCGTTTACTTTCTTATTATTTACGATGAAAGGTGTCAGATTCATGCTAACTTGGACCTATCCAGTTTTCGTCAATTCTCGACGTTTCAAGTCCATCTTATTCAGAAAAAATGGTTTTTACGAACATTTTTGTCAATCTGTCTATGGTCTAAAGGCACGATAACTTTCATAAGTTTTTCTGATTTTAATTTCTTTTTCCTACTTTTTTATTGTCCAGAAATGCAGATGCAATTCGCAAACTAGCCTCCTCCCGCTAATGTCTATTGTTTGATCCATAAAAAATAAAATTGGAAAAAGTGAAAATTCTATTTCCACACTAAACCACGCTAGATAGCGTGAATAGCTGCACGACCAAGATTATCAGTCTTAAGAATGCCACAGGATTTCTCATGGCATTCTTTCATGACGAGGAATGGTTTGTGCTTCAAAGATGAAAAAAATTATATTAAATCAAAAATTCGAATTTATAGCCTAACTATGCAAGATACGATAGCAGGTTCAATTTGAAGTTGTTCACCTTGGGATGACTTACAAAATTGGATGCAAAAATTTTTTTTTTCACTAATAGTTTGGCGGGAAAATGTGAATTTCTACACTTCAATCATAAATGATGGATGGTAAAGAATTCATGTGAAATTAGACATATCTAGTTTCCGGCAATTATTGACGTTCAGGATCCCCCTCAATCAAAAGGAGTTATTTCTACGAACACGCCCTTCTGTCTGCATTTCTGTGCTTATGTCGGTCTGCCTGTCCGTCGGTGTATAGTTTAACGACACGAATACTTTCGTAGGAAGTTCGGATTTAAATTCTTTTTTGCACAGCGTTTCCTGGTCCAAAAATACAACTCAAGTTTGTAAGCCAGCCTTCAACCGCCAGCATCATGTAATGAATCTTCTAAGTGCCATGCCTGCTGCATAGCACAGTGAAGGAAGCGGACCTCTTTGGAAAGTAAAGTGAACCTCAACCACTTCGCGATCCGGCATGGTCGTCGAGAGCATTCTGTTTGCCTTAATTAGGCCAGAGTGGGCGAAGCAGTCCTTCTCAGGTCATCGATTGTTTGCCCAAATCCGGCACACTGTCCTGGTATATAATTCGAGTGTTTGTGTGTGTGTGTGTGTGTGTAATATTAAAATCGGCAAGCGACCATCCTTTTTTTCGAAATGTTTATGGAATTTCGAAAAAAAGCGGATCTTGGTTAACTTTGAGTATTAACAGAAGAAAATTTATCATATGAAAATTTTTGACAATTCTTTTCTTTTCAGACTTCAAATATTTTATAATAATTATATTATGCTAATTTATACTAAATGGCGTTTGCAGATATCCTCTGAGTAAATTTATCGCATGTCAAGAATAAAACTTGCGAAAAATCGCTGTTAATCATGCGTGAATTTGAACAATGCTTATGTCACATTCATTCAATATTAGGTTTATCAAGGCTGACGAAGCTTAGTACTGAAAGTGGAGTGGGCATTTATCTTGGTTGTCTATTTTTTCTTACTTTTTCCTCTTTGTCACATTAGTGTTTGTGATGCTGATGACCCCTTCTTCTTCATGGAAATGACCTTCTCTTACTCCAATAAAATTTTGTGCAATTTCTGATTCACAAGACGGTTGTGAGAATGTTTATTTTCAGAAGTTTTCTTCATTATATCAAGAAGGTCTTTTTTTCATTTCATTATGTTCAGTTGTAAATCGGCTCTACACGTTTTCATATTATTAGTACTTCCATTTCCTTTTTCTTTCACTTCTCTTCTACCTCAGCCATTTTTTTTACCCAATCATTCTTTCATTTTATCTCATTCGCTCTTGTAGCTTCCTCCAATTCCCTTATCCATTCCTTCCCCTGTCCTTCTTCGCCCAGAATCATTACCACGTTCGCTTGCCAGCTCCCTTTATCTCCAATTCCTCTCATGCATTCTTTACATACATGTCCCCATGTTTCTTCTTCCTATTCACATATTCCGCACTTTCTTTTCTCCTTTTCTTTCCAAAACATCGCTTCCCTGACCTCGTTCCCTGATCTAAATCTTTCTATTTTTGTCCATCTCTTTTCTCCCTAACCCTTTTCCAAATACTTTGGTAGTTCTTCCTTTTTCATTATATTATACCTTTGATTGTATTTTAATTCATTATTCCTTCCACCTCTTTCTATTAAATGACTTTCCTTATCTTTCTCTTCTAATTCTTCAAAATGTACTCCGATTTTCTCTCCTGTATGTCTATCGGTAAGGAACTCTCTCCTTTCTTCTTCTCATTTCGTTAACTCGATCACCCTCCCTCTTCTTTCTTTCACCTCCATTAGACATTTCTTCGCTTACTCTCACATCTCACATACCGTTCCTGCAACCTTCCCATCTCTTCCCTTTCCTTCCATCCTCATATTTCTGCTCCATATCCTCAAGCCGGCCATACCAGGGAATCGAACAACCACTTTCGTCTTTTCCAATCTTTCTTGAATCTTCTTTCTCCTGTACGCCATACATGCCTCATCACTCCTGCTGCTTTTTTTCCTCTACTTCTCCTCTACTTCTTCTATCTTGAGTCCCTTCCACTTCCCAGTCTATACTTTTCTCCTTTCCCCTCCTTTTCTGAACCTCATTATCTTCGCCTTTCCTACATTGAATTTTAATTTCTTCTCATTTAGGTATTTCCCCAACCCTGTAATCAGCCCTAACATACCCTTTCCATCTTCTGCCATCATAATTATATAATCTGCCTATGCCAGCGTACATATCTTCATTCCACCTATCTTATCACCTCGCCATCCTTTTCTGTTCAATCTTCCTTCCAAGTCTGAGATCAAGATGTTAGATAAGAGTGTGCTCAGAGGACACCCTTGTCCTATTCCTCTCACCAACCAGAAACTATCGCCTACTTGATCGGCTACTTGCACTCTGCTGTTTCTCTCACGGAAGATTCCATAAATTCTCTTTATCAGACTATCCTCATCCCTTTTTGGAACCTCGTCTGATTTGGTGGCACTATCTTTTTTGCTTCTGCTTCTTTCTTCAATCTCTTCGATAAGACCATTAGATATATCTTGTACAAGGTTGGCATTGGTGTCATACCCTATTGCACATTATCCATGCCCATCCGTTTGGCTCATTCCCCCATCTCTCCATACTTATTTTTGGAATTTCATCCAGGCCTAGAGCTTTCCCCTTCATCATTATTCCAAACACAATGAATATTTCTTCTCTTTCTAAGTCTTCTTCCTCGTCTCTTTCTCTCCTCTCTCTTCAGCTCTTCCTAGTTTTGTTTTCTACTCCTCCTAGCAGATCAATAAAATACTTTTTCCAATCTACAGATATCCGCCACTGAACTTAAGCATTTCAGAGGTTATACCATCGACACCGACAGCCTCACCCTTCATTAGTTTTTCAATTACGAAAATAATGCCATCGATACCGATTCTGCTCCCACCACATATACATCGGAATTGTCTAGCGTATCCGTGTCTGTGTCACTGTTGTTATGTTCCGCGGCTTTACTTCCATACAGCTTCTTGAAAAAATCCCGCATACAGTCCTTCACGTATGCTATTCGTTTGATAAAATTGGGAAAGCTCAAGATTAGTATTACCCCAAATACATCACAGTGAGTGAATAGAGTGCAAAAGTTTAACTAAAATTACTCCTGGATCATACGGCAAAGCATCTTATTACGATAAGTGAGATTTTCCTAAAAACACTTCCTTCCGTTAACATCTTGACTAAAATTACGGTCTCTATAGAAGTACAGGTCATTCAAAATACAAACAAAACTCTGCTGGACAGCTTGATGTCGATGATCAAAAGATTTTCTTTACGTATCTTGCGCCCTTAGACCTAGAAGCTGAAAAAAAAAAAATTCACCAGACAAAATAATTATATGAAAGAATAGTCATCCATCGTCTACTCGATTTTCCTGACTAAAAAGATCAAATTCTATAGGAGAACCCAATAGATCTTCTAAAGGCATTAGATAATTCATCTAGCGTAATATTATTAATTTCTTATGCACAAAGACTCTATGTTTGTAAAGCAAGACCAAGTTTTATTAACACTTAAGAAATAATCAGCAGGGAACAAACTCATATGCGTTCAGGTTTTGCTTGTTCCCTCCCCATGGTTGGATTCGATTTTTCTAATGCTTATTGCACGTTTCCCATCACTTATAATCAGGAAAGAGGCATGTTATAAGTCCTGGGCTGCACAGGGCTCCATACTAAGGCCGGATCTGTGGAATATCGTCTACGATGGCATCGTTCGTATGGAGATGCCAGAGAATACATCTCTGGTGGGATACGTGGACAACATCGCAGCGATGATTTCGGCCCGAAATATGGAGACGGCTGAGTGGAAGCTGAGCCACCTGATGATGCGCGCCAGTAAATGGGTGGCAGAGCACAGTCTAAGTTTGATCGTGCAGAAGACTGAGATCGTCGTTCTGAGAACTGAGAGGATAAACACCATCATTTCATTGCAAGTGGGTAGCCAAGAGATCATGAGAAAAAAGAACGCTAAGCATCTTGGCTTTCTATTGGACTCGAAGCTTACATTCTGTGATTAGATCAAGCAAGCGTCCGAAAAGGCTGTCAACGTATCCACAACCCTAAGCAGACTTATGGCCAACGTTGGAGGTTCAAGTCCGAGCAGATGCCGACTATTGATGTCAGTAACAACATAAATTCTGTTGTACGGAGCAGAAATCTGGGCAGACGCACTAAGAATAGAAAAGTACAGTAAGAAGATAGCACACGTGCAGAAGCTTGGTCTTACCGCACAGTCTCAGAGCCACCTAATCTTGTGATAGCTGCAACCATACAAATTAACCTCCAAGCCATTGAGTGCAAATACACTTACGAGTGAAAAGGCGGAAATGGGGAAAGTTGAAGCCAAATAACGAGCTAGAGGACAATCCATGGAACAATGGAAAACTAAATGGAGCACAGAACATCGGGGAAGATGGACGGCAAAGCTAATCCCGGACCTAGGTCCCTGGGTTGAGCGTAATCATGGTGAGGTGAACTTCTACCTGACACAGTTTCTCTCTGGACACGGGTACTTCCAGGCCTTTCCATTCAGAATGAGGAAATTGCAAAGACCGATGTGTGTCTGCTGCAGGTTCGACGAGGATCACGCGAAGCACACATTCTTTTACTGCCTAAAATGGGTAGAGCTGAGGGAAGAGCTCGTCAGGGTCGTAGGAAGCCCAGAACCGGCAACCACATTTGCGGTTATGCTCATAAGTGGGGTGAACTGGGAGGCGGAAGCGGTCTACACCGAAACGCTTCTCTGGCAGAAAGAAAAGAAACTCGACGCGGCAAAACAACAGCCCTGAACAATGAGCCCGATCAGACTCAACCAGGATGTCGAAGGCCGACGAGACGGTTGCGCAACGTTACTGTTACGCTGGTGAAGACGATGCGTATACACTGATTGACTCATGATACTTCATTGAATGCAGATGGAGGGAATCAGAAGGAGCCTTAGCAAGGAGAGTCAGCGATCATGGAAGCAGCCAACTCAGCCACACCCAACCAAGATGATCGAAGGCCGGCGAGCCCGATGCACGTTCTTGACGTGCTGCCGAGGACGACGCTTAACATCTTGGCTGGGATATGACGCTGATTAGCAGAAGAAATAGGCCAGCAGGAGCCTCTGGAAGGCATGAAAACGGCACCCCTGAAGTAGTGCGAAAGCAGTTCCGGGGGTAATCATGCCAAGAAGAAGATGGTGGTTTTTTAGTGGGTGGTAGATGGAAATAACATCTCTCCATCTCCATCAACATCAAAAGCTCCACACTACCAAGAAGTGCGGACCCTTCTCGGTTTCTGTTTGCAGATTTTCACACAATCCCACAAAAAAAATCTCAGAAGTCCTACTGGGAGAGCTAGCTTCGAAAGCAAATGCCCAGAAGCTGTTCAGAAGCAAGATCGGTCTACTAGTTGACTCTCCAAAACAAGAAGGTAGAGGGAAAACTTTTAGTGAGAATCCATATAGAAAATTTTTTCAAGATCCAGCTTTGTCATCAAAAATCACTAAAATTATTACACCTTCATTAGTCCAACACTCGGTATCCCATGTCAGCTTTCGTTCTTGAAATCCTTGGCCATTCCCCGCTGAGCTTTGAAAATGCTTTGCTACTAATTTTTCAACTTGCAAAGGGAGCTCAAGAATCCCGTTACAAGGACTGTTACAATTTTAGGAGAAGTAATACTTCTGTTAATAGCGGCTAACCAACCTTGATCTCATGCATCATACATGAAATAAGTAACCCGTGAAACCTCTATAAACACAATTTTGGAAAAAGTGCCTTAATTGTTAGAGTCGTAGACCGCGATCTGGGATCACTTAACTTGAATCATCAATGTCCAATTTTCAGCATCATATAAGGGATCAATGACCTGTGAAACCCTTGAAGACAGCTTTTGTTATTCTTTAATGAGGGTTTTGAAACCCTATCCGTCATTTTGGATTCATAATCTTAAAATTTGATTTTCAACATAATATCTGAAATTTGCGACTCCTGAAAGCCCTATCGACAAAATTTTTTAAAAATTGCAATTTCGAATCTTCATCTTGAACTTGGATCTTCTTACATCATATTTGAAATCAGTGGTCCATAATGATCCTAAAGACCAGTTTTACAAAAATTCAATAAGAATTTCGAATTGGAATCCGCTATCCCGGATTTGCTATTTCGAATTTTGAATTTTCAACAACATATTTGAAATGAAGGCTATGAGACCCTTCATGAAGGGCAATTCCATTAAATTCACTCAAGTTTATTGCTTTCTAGGTAAAGGGTTTTTGCGTCCCCTCTGTCTAAATCTTGACACATAGCGCTCATTAGTTTTGATATAATACATTGTGAATTTTGGCCGAACCCCGGAAATTACTGTGGTGTTCTTCCTTTATTCTCAATGCTCTTCATGTTTTACTTCCGTATCTTCCGTGAAGGATTCTGCTTTTTACTTTCAAGAGAACATATTGCTCATCTTGCTCATTTTCTCGATTGCCACGTGATTCAGTCATGTCACATTTTAAACATATGGCAATGCAAATGTTTGTTAAAGTGATGATTGATTTGTTTTTCTGCTCCACTTTCGTAGTGTCGTAAAGATCTTTATTAGATCTACCTCATAGTCTCCACACAAAGTTAGCTTTATTATTTCTGGAGAAATACGGTGAGGTTGTAAAACGTAATATACCTACATATATATCAGTGACTAGATATCAAATTTTCATGTGGCCATGTACAAAATCCATCTGGAGAAAATGAAGATCGCTAACTGCATTCTGATTTTCACCTTTGCGGTATATTTGAATTTTGTTCGTAAGTATAAATTGCTGCAATCCATTTGTACCTTTTTGTGGGATACTTACATTAAAATTGGGAAAAAAAAAACTCATTCAAATTTCTTTTCATCGTCAAATTTCAAGATAATAACTGCAGAGTATAAATTCCAAAATATTTTATCCTTATTAGCTGTTGGCCACTTTGTCTTTTGTATGGTAACTCTTCTTCCTTATTTAATTTATGATTCAGTCGTTATAATTATCTTCATTGAAAAATGAAGAGTGCGAAATGGTTCCTCGTTTATTTGGTGCAATTAAAAGTATAAGGTCAAGTCGACGCCTCCTAGCAATAGAGTACTATCTCAGTGGACTGAGCAATAAAGTCCCATCACAATGACAATGCGAAACGATACTATCTTCGCGGCCAATTCAAGAAAGTACTATCTCGGTGGCCAGAGCAATAAAGTACTATCTCGGCGGCCAAAGCAAGAAAGTGCTATCTCATCGGCCAGTGCAATGAAGAACTATCTCGTCCGTCCAACTCGTAATTTGAGGTCTTACTTGTGGAATTTTTTTTCCGAATGGTTTATGCCGCCCGAATTGCTTCGCAATGCCGACAAATTTTTTTTTTTCGAATAGTTTATGCCACTCGAACAACCACCCTACAATAAACAATCCAACAGGATTCATTTGGAAGATCTTGAAGTTAGTTGTAGGCTTTATGAAGAAACAGGGAAAATTATAATTACTAGCCAAGATGTTGGATTTTCACATACAATAGTCGAATTTTGAGCCTTCAACGCTGCATTTTTTTAACTAGTTCGATTTTCACATAAAAGGATGAGTTTTCACCAACATTTTGCAATCTCCATCCAAATTAGTACATTTTCGACACAAAAAGTTTTATCTTCCACTGAGCGGTTGCACTTCCTTGGTGATGAAGATGAATTTTTAAATGAATAAAACAATGCTGAACAAAAGAGTAAACTTATCGTCAAATTTTTGAATTTCCAATAAAATTGGTAAATTCTTAATAGAAAAAGATGGATTCTGACTAGATAGTTTAATTTTCTGATATTCTAATCAGATTTTAATTTGAAAAAGAAATGTCCTTTTTGAACGAGGCCAGATTAATTCTGAACTAAACAATTGCATTTTCGAGTTACAGGACGAATTCCTACAAAAAACTTTAATTTTCAAAATAGTACATAAATTTTGATACAAATGGTTCAATTTTCAAATTCAAATGTTCAATTATCATCCGAAAATGGAAAAATTACATTTTTAGGTTGGAGAAGAATGTTCAGAAAAATATCAGAATTCATTATCAAATTAATTTGAATCAAATCTGAAAGTCCACCAAATAAATTTTTAACAAAGTAGTTCAATTTTTCACTAAGTACATTTAATTTTCGCAAAAAAAGAGCGATTCCTAAGGATTAATTTAATATTTGAAGAAAATTTTCAACAAAGTAGGTAACGTCAACCAAGACAGAATAAGTTTTACCAAATATTGCAATTTAGAGAGAAAAGAGAAAAATCCCACTAAAAGAGATCAATTTTTGAATAAAAAGAACCAAAATTGCAATAAAGATAGGTTTCTACTGTCAAATTTGTTTATTTGCTCATGGAAGAGGAAGTTCAACTTCACTGTTCAATTTTGAAGCCAAAAAGACGAATTTTCTACGGAACAGTTCAGTTTTCAACCCGGAAATTAAAATTTTCTACGAAGAAAGATTTTCCAGTCAAGTAGAAAAAAATGGTCCCAAAATGGTTCAATTTTGGAGTAAAAAATACTAAGTTCATAAAAAACTGTAGAATTTCGAACCCAAGAATATTTATTCTCAAGAAATAAAATACTACCTTTCAAACAAGTTGTTAAATTCCCCACTAAGAAAGTCGGATTTTGAACACATGCGGAAATTCTAGAGAGTTTGTTCGATTTTCATCTGGAAAGGATAAGTTTTTGGTTAAATTTTTAGACTCACGTTTGAAATTTTGACCAAAAAAGATGAATGATCAACCGAAAAGTTTCACTTTTTCCTCATAGAGATGAATTATTTTATGACAAGACAAAGTTCAACCAAAAATACGAATTATGTACAAAGAAGTCGTGTTTTTAACCCAGGAATCTGATTTTTTTACCAAAAAAAGATAAGTTTCCACCAAAAAGTTGAATGTCTGAATGAACAGCCAACAAAATGCATCCCTATTCGCCTCCAACGCTTTAAACAAGTACGCTTGTACGTCACGCTGTCATTTTTGGGTTTTGCGTATTATTTCTGTTTAATTTTTTTTTGTAGGGGCAGCAATAGGCCATAAACTATTCGAAAAAAACTTCAACGAATATAACTTGAAATTATAAGTTTGACGGGCGAGATAGTACTTTATTTCACTGGCCGCCGAGATAGTACTTTCTCGCTCTGGCCGCCGAGACAGAACTTGCTTGAATTGGCCGCGAAGATAGTATCGTTTTGAATCGTCATTGAGATAGGACTTTATTGCTCTGTCCGCTGAGATAGTACTCTATTTCTAGGAGGCGTCGAAGTATTTCATTATTTTGTTTGTTCAAGATATATATTTATAGTTGAAATTTCATCTCTTTGATTATTGAAAATTTGACGCAATCGATACTTGCCTTTTTGTATTTGAAAATTCATTTTTTTTTCAAAAATGAACTATTTTGTTGGAATTTCACTTAAAGGTTGAAATTTTAACTATTTTGGTAAAAAATGTATCAGTTTCGTCAAATATTGAACTATTGATGTGAAGTTTGAACATTTGGTTGGCAATAAAACTTATTACATTGACTTGAAATTTACACTTTTTTATACAAAGGATTGGATTGGAAATTTAGGCATTCTCACGAAATTAAATTATTTGATTCAAATTACTTTTCTAGTTGAACATCCAAATTTTCTTTCAGAAGACTGATCTTAATGATTGAGAAGTACGATATTTAAGGAATATTAACCTATTTAGTTAAAAATTCATCTTTACAGTTATAAAATCTCAGAATTCCATATAGAATTAGACATTTAGCGTTTAAAATTTAAAATTAATGTTTTTAATTCAACATTTTTGTGGAAAATTTTTTATTCCGGCTTGGGAATCCAACTATACCGATAAAATATTTAGCTGAGTATTCAAAAAGTAAAATATATCATGTATATCAAACGATTCGGTATAAAATTAACTTCTTGGTTTGAGGATATTATCCTTGAATTTAGAATTCCACATTTTTTTATGGAACTCTGTTTCTTGACCTACAATTTTCAAACATTTGGGAGGAAATTCATATTTTTGGTTGCTTATCTTACTGTTTCGGTAGCAAATCCTGCAAGTTTAGTGAAAATTAAACTATTTTTATGAATGATAAAACATTCATTAGAGAATATATTTTTGTCAGGAGAATATATTTTGGTGTTGGGAGTTAACCTTTTTTGTAGAGAGTATATCTCGTTAGCCTAAAGATTTAACAACTCAATATAAGATTCCATTTTTGCTGGAAAAGAAAATTGTTCTTTCGAAAATTTATATTTTTGATTTCCAAATTTAACTAATTTGCATAAAACCCAACTATTTTGTAGATTTTATGTGTTGGGTGTTACTATATTTTTGACAAAAATTGTTTTTTTATTGTATGGCTTCGATACCTATAACGATAAGGCTTTTCAGCAGAAACATTTTTAAATTACTTCGAAAAAATCAAATTTGTACATCAAAATTAAATGATCTTATAAATGCTCGATGAATTCTCGCAAGTTCGGCAATATACTTATATGTTACCGGTTATAACTAGTTCTCATCTATGCTAATAAAACGTTCATGGCAAGTTAAATACGCGGGCCCAGAACGAATGATAGTGTCTATATATACTTAGTGATAAAATAATTTTACGACAATTATGAATTTTATTCGGGTGAAGGTCTATAATTTATTGTGCAAATTTATCAATTTTTGGTTCGTGATGTAACTAAGATTGGATGTTGAATTGAAAATGATTAGGAATGTTAAATTCTCAACCATAAACGTAAGACATATTTTCAACTGCTAGGTCTTTGTCCTGGCCACAAGCCAAAAATGGCCTTCCCAAATCGAAGTCAAGACAAGTCTAGTTAGGAATATTTTTTTATTTCTCTGATCTCAAGGTCTCCAAAATTGAAAGCATGTCATAATTGGTCACATGATAGAATATCACATGTCCTTGAACGTTTTGTGAAATATCGCAGGTGGTTCATCATCGCTGTCAGGACCATCGAATTTTTTGACATATAAATCAGTCCCATGGGTCAATGTGGAAACAGAACACTGCGAGCTGAGAATAAAAAAGAATCCTTCAAATAAACAGTTGATGGCTATTGAGATTCCTGGACAGAAGCCTCTAATAGCTGTGCGAGGGAAAATTGAGCGTGTCATTGATACCTTCAATAATTTGGATTTTGTTGTGCAAATTAACCCTGATACTGGAGATTGGCTCTCCGTTGCCCCTATGTCCATCCATTACCAATCGGTTCTACCAAAAAATCCTATTTTCCTGCCACGTAACCGTCTGGGAACAACCAGACGTTTTTAAATGAGCCTCTAATAGATGTCCTTGCCGAATGACTGCTCAAAGACGAGCACTGGAGCAGTATTTATACGAACCTGTTCAGTACTGATCTAGTATCATTCAAATTGGTCTATCTGAAAATCTGTGAAATCCTAATTTTATAATATTCTGAATACCTATATGAATCCTGCTCGACCAACATTGTGGACCTCAACAACTTATGCCAGATCCTCAAGTGATGATGGACGAGTGGTAATGAATTTGTACACAGTATCTGTTATTAGGAATTCCAGTGATTTTATGTATCGCGTATTTAATTACAATGTTCAAAAATGCACGAGCATTATTGCTCCTTTGAGAAAAGTGTAATAATCCTAAATAAATAAAAGTTACTGAACATCACTTTTGTTTTATAATAAAATATACAACTTTTGGTATAATTTCATTTGAATAGGGCCTGACTGGCGATAAAAAAATAAAAATTCATTGTTATTCATTTCATATTATTATCATTATCAAGAAATTAGGCCGAATCCCTTCCTAGGTAAGCACAATTATTTTGGCTCTAGCCATGCTGTACTGGTCTCGCTACCATACAGGACGGTAGGTGCATGCACATAATTACATTTTGCAAATCCATCCTTGATCTGTTGAAGTGCGACAGTGAGTTTTCATCATAGTTTTGGATTCTGTTTCCCCCCTGTTATATTATTTCATGAACAGTTCATCGACGAGAGGATTTCATGGATGCGTACTTTTTCCATTATTTGAAAACTGCATTTTTCAGTAACAGATCGCGTGCCCCTGCAAATGTTTCAGATGATGAATAGAGACTGGGTGTGTGAAATGACAGAAATATAAATGATCTGAAGAAAGAAGAGTTGAGGGATAATATGCGCGTAAAGAAACCTAATATTTTGTGCGTGCCAGAAACAATATTACTTGGATGCATTTACTTTTGGGTTGGTGTGCGACGCGATGGTATTTAGCCCAGTCAATAGAGACATTTGAATAGAAAAAATTTCAGGGTCCAATTTGTTGATGTAGAAGGTTTTCTTCTAGCGTCAAAATGAAGGTTTTACAGTCTTCCCCTTAAATTTGTGTACGCTCAATCTGCGATCTTCAATTTTTGTTTGTTTTTTTGGTTATTTTGCGTAATTTTTATGTTACAACAAAAATGTTGAAAAACAAAGCTGTAAAAAATTGTAATCCCCACATCTTTTATTTGAACAATTTTTCCGAAATAATGATATGTATTACCAATATTGAGCGAAAAATGCGCAAAATGGAGACATGGGCGCAGTTTTCTCAATTTTTTGGGCATTTGAATAAAAAACAAGTGCCATATTTAAGGTGCAAAGTTATAGAACATGAAATTTGCCATAACTTTTGTATTACAAAGTTTCTCATACGGACCTTACATGACGGTCGGGAACGCGCTCAATTTAGCGCACGGCGGAGAAAGCGACTCAATTCGGGTATACGTTGCGCGGTTCCCAGAACGTTCTTCAGGCTGCGAGACTCGTAATACGTCATGCGGACAGATTCTCACATTGTTCTATATTAGGCGCGTTCTTAACCGTCATGTATGGTCCGTACACAAAACTTTTTCGTACAAAAGTTATTGGAAATCTCATAGGCTACAACTTTGTCATTTAAATCTGCAACTTATTTTTTATTCAAATGACCGAAAAAGTGAGAAAACTGCGCCCATGTCACAACTTTGCGCAGTTTTTGCTTGATTTCGGTAATAAATATTAGTAATTCAGGAAAATCGTCTGAATAAAAGATGTGAGGAATACAATTTTTTACAACTTCGTTTTCTACTATTTTTGTTGCAGAATAAAAATTACGCCAGTTAAACACCAAAAACGAGAATTCAAGATGGCGTATTTAGCGTTCACATATTTAAGGGCAAGACTGTAAAACCTTCATTTTAACGCTTAAAGAAAATTTTCTACGTCAAAAAATCGGATCCCGAGATTTTTTCTATTTATAGGCCTTTTTCGATCTCTATTGACTAGGCTTACTGACGGAGTACTTGGTCATTTCGGAGAAAGCCATAGTACGATCGCCTCTTTATAGCGGTCAAAAGACTGAAAGGGATTGTAAAAGTTACAAGGGCTATTAGAGGGTCTGAACGCGGATCAGATCACTGTCTTATAGTTTTAAAGATAAACATAGGCCAAGGTTGGAGAAGAAGAAAAATTAATAAAAATTCAAACATATGCGAGTCCAAGTAGAGAATTTGCAAACTATAGAAGTACAAATAGTATATTCTAAAAAGCTGGATGAATATTGAGGGCGAGATCAAGGGCATCCCAAAGATGATTAAAAGACAGAGAGAGTGCAAGGAGTAACAGAGATACGGATACGTTAGACAATTCCGATGTTGGTGGCGGAAACAGAATCGTTATCAACTCCCTTATTCCCGTATTAAGAACTCAAGAAAGGTGAGGCTGCCGATATTGATGGTATATCATCTGAAATGCTTAAGTTCGGGGTCGGATATTTGTTAGTGTGGCTGTGTGGATTTATGAATATGTATGCTGTGAATATCGAAGTTACGAGTGATTGGAAAAAGGCGATTATTGTCCTAATCTACATGAGAAAGGGTGATCCATGTGAATGTCATAATTATATAGCTATTAGCTTTCTAAGTACGGTGGGAAAAATATTTACCCAAATACTTATTGATAAAGTCATCGGAGTAAGGAAAGAGAGGATCTGGTAAGGTCAATGTGGATCTATACCAGGGAGATCATGTGCGGGTCAGATACTAAGCTTGAGACAGGTCACGGAAAAAAGCCTGAGAGTGAACAAAGAAGTTCACTGTGCATAAGTTGATCTGGAAAAAGCTTCCGACAAGGTAGAGAGAGCTAAACTTCGAGAGGTCCTTAAAGAATATGGAGTTACTGGTTGGCTCCTGGAAGCAATAGAAGCAATATATAATAGTAGCAAAGAAAGAGTGAGAGTAAATAGACAACTGAGTGATTGGTTTGATATTAGTCAAGGCGTTAAGCAAGGATGTGGTGTGTCCTCTTGGACATTTAAGAATGTCTGAGAATGGCTCTCATCGACGAGGAAGGTGTTGATTTTCGGACAGTAAAAGTTCGTGGCTTTGCGTTTGCAGATGACAAGATCGTAACAGCAGAATCAGCCAATGATTTTCAGAGGATTTTGAGCAGACTGGATACCAGCATTTCGAGCATGGGTCTTTACATCGACTTGAATAAAACAAAACTTATTGTGTTTGAAAGTGAGGATCCGAAAACAAAATACAATATTGCCGTAAATAGAGCAAGATAGAACAAATTGTATTTCGAAAGTTTATTCACTACTGACGGGAAGATAGATGCAGAGATTTCCGGACGTATAAATGAGGGTATAAGGATTATCGGGAGTGTACGGGGTATTACTAATAGTAAAACTGTAACAAATAAAGCTCGAATTGCTATATATAATTCTGTGCTGGAACTAAATGTCTTGTACGGTAGCGAGACTTGGACGTATCAAGAAGAGGACAGGAAGAAGCTCAACGCGATCGGCATACCATTTCTGCGTAATATGTAAAAAAACTACCTGACATGGTTTGGTCACGTTGGGAGGATGGATGAAGAGAGAGCAAGAGATGTATGCCAGGATATGGATTTTTGGAGAGCAATTGTACATAAGAAAAAGAGTGAAGCCTGAAAACTTTTTGTACGGGGTGTTTGCTAGAGGGATCAGGAAGTGAATCGTGTCGGAGCGATGTTGCACAAGACGAGTATGTCGTTCTAATGCAGAAACAGTTTGGACTTACGTCTGATGTGTATCGTTCCCTTTTATTAGGGGTCACCTCTCATGTTGCCGAAGTAACCTCCCGTATATTCATTCTGCCTAACAAGTCAATTAAAGCCACTGTTTACTAAAATTGACGCAATTCTAAGTGAAGCTTTTGTTGGAAAATTGAGATTGAAAATGAAATCAGTTTTTTTCTCTTCGCGAAAAAGACGCAATAAATTCTTACACTGATCTATCACATATCCCCGCCTCCTTCTAATACACATCCCTTGCTCGAAATTCCCCATGTCCATTCCACTTTCCAATATTTTCATATCAATTCTCTATTCTCCAGTTGTAAAACGAGGCTGGAACCAGACGACTCGAACTTACCCTAAAAGGGATTCAGCCTAATGGTATACTAATAAAAATTATTATATTCCTATGCATAATATAACATATCTATCATAATTCATATTATATTCACAAATAGGCAGGTATGCGGGAACTATTGGTAAGTATGGAGTACCTTTATTGCTCGTTTTACATCAGACGTATAACATGTTGGTTACCCGACGTTTTCTCTTTACCCTTCAAAAGCAGTTAGTTGAGTTTGGTAGACATCTTTTCAAGGTATAGATCAGCAAGGTTGATTTATGCCTGCTCGGAAATCAGCATGTTTTCTTCCTACAAAACCGGGTCGAATGATAGCTGATATTTAAAAAAATATACATATACTGTGAGACTAACTCAGCCCAAACGGTGACAGAACATTGATGAGCTACATAGATACAAATTGCTCTTACAGACATTAACCACGCGGATATTCCAAAACAAATCTCTGAAAAAATGTGTTCAAAGTTCCAGGAACAAGGATATCAATTTTATAATCAATTTATAGAAACGGGGAATTCAATTAACAGGATAAAAGATTACTGATTGTTTGAGCAGCAGCACCGTAGTGTTGGAGGACATCAGATTAAAGCTATGTTAAACGAAGCTCATCCTGTTATCTCAGCTGCAAAACTGAGTCGTTTAAGACTTAGTCTGCAGCGACACAAATCACAGTGAAAAATAAACCGTATAGTCCGCCCATATAGTGGCGGAATTTAAGATGTGATCAAAAGAAGAACGCGACAACGTGAAGTCAGCATCAGTTGTGAATCGCAAAGTCCGCTCGCTCGGCGCAAAACAGTTCGCCATCTTTTGCACGTAAAGTAAGATGCGTAATGCGAAGTTTAAGGCTGACTCATGACCAATAGGCTGTCGATCAAGATGAATTCACGCTCAAATAGGACTGGATTGAAAAATGGGTTAACAGAATTTAGGCGGAATTTAGGCAGACCTTTTACATCCAAATTTTTATGGGCATAAATAATTTCAATAAACAGTATATGTGAGCTTAAAATTTATATATATACATATTTATGAAATAAGAACAACGGAATCATGAATTGATGTTATGGTTGTCGACCAGGTTATTGCATGAGAATAAGATGGCATCAGTTTTCGGTATTTCTGGTCAGTTTTATTTAAAACGTTATAAACGACGTTTCGCCCTTCCAACGTAGGGCCTCATCAGATAAAAAAGAACGTCCAAGTCCATGGGTGGAATGTAACTAGATTCAGCAATTTTATTCGACGATCCACACAATAAGTTATCTCACGTGTTTTTAATCCTTTTTAAACCCAATGTTATAAAACTTCGAGTTCTGATGAATTAAATTAAAACTTGGACGTTCCTTCTTACCTGAAGAGGCCCTACGTTGGAAGGGCAAAACGTCATTTATAACGTTTCAAATAAAACTAACCAGAAATACCGAAAACTGATGCCACCTTATTCTAAATACAACGGAGGTTATACAAGGTTTCAATAAATGAATAATTCTTATTCCTTCTCATGTGGAATACGTAGAGGGTATAAACTTTTTTATAATAGAACAGGAACATATACATTTTTCATCGTAAAAAATTAGGTGATAAAATCGAATGAAGATTCATTTATTTATTTCTAGCTCCTCTAGGAGATTTACAACAGTCCTCAATTTCTTATATGAATTTTCCACCTTCGTTCCTAGTAATACTGCAGCAATGAAAGTGCAGGTAGGTTTTGCTTCTGGAGCGTAGACGATGTTGAAAACCCAATATATCGCAAAAAGAAATAAGATTCCATCTAAAGGCTCGCCAGAAAACAAAGCTTTTTCGTCAACGTATATAGATACGTTCAAATTGGGCCTATCTGCAGAACCAATGGTAATTAGACGTGGTGGGTCTATTGCTTCTGGTATCATCTTGGATAAGACAGTCTTCTCCTGTAGAATTAGGATAAATGTGATGAGTTAATTTGTTTTGATGCTTCAATATTAAAAATTTTTATTCAAAAGATGTTTTAATAAATATTTGCTATGCTGTACCGGAAAAACCTCTAATATGTGGCTGGCTCTGCTTCGCTTTCCAGCAACATCCTGCTGTCCTTTTGACTTCTGTCTGCCTCCTTTAGCCTTCGACTGTTTGGGATTGAAGTATTCCGTAATTTGAAGTAATACCTTGACGGTTTCTTCATTTTCAGTAATATTATTTTCCGTGCTTTCTTCTGGTAATAAACTCTTGATGAGTGATGGTAATGCGATGATCCACCGTTCTCGAAGTTCGCTCATTTGAACCACCATCAAAGTTTCGAATTCCAGCAGCATCTGAAAATGTATATAGCTTGTTATTCCACTTCACATAAAAAATATTGATAACGAGGACATTTTCTGGAGAATGACATTCATACTTACCAATTGATTAATACGCAAAGCCGGATATTTCTGCAAGTGCTCTGCAGCAGACGCTGCTTTTTAGTAGCATCTTGTCTTTTTTTCTGATACTGAGCAAGAAGGGGTTTCAGCAAATTAATACGAGGCGATAGTTTGGACATCTCATCTTTCATTGCTACCACGATTCCTTCGTGAGACTTTTTTCGTTTGCTCTGAGTGTGCTTCTTCTTTTGTTGCCGAGCCAAGTACTGAACGTGATTGTTTTGACACTTCTTCATTTGGCATACTAATACGTCCTGGGAAATTTCGAATAATAAATTTTGACATGTAAGTTCTGTTGAAAATCAATTCAGCTCTACAACGAAAGATAGTTGAATATTCCGATAACTCCATGCTGTTCTCTTCTATTTGGGGTTAGCAGTGCAAACTCTTGAGTCTAACATTGTGCTCGCCCTTAGTCAGATGGAAGAAGGCACGGAGGTCCCGATTCCTGCTATTTTCAATGAATAAACTCACACTCCCTAGTACGCTCTTCAACTTTAATGCCGGATATTTATACAAGGCTCGTTCTGCAACTAGCACGTAATCGGAATCCTGATTCAAACCATTATCCTCCATGCGCCTTACTATTTTTCTGATTACTTCTAATCTTGATTTCGAATCCATTTTCGTTGGACCGTTAACCATATCCTGTAAGTCATCTGGTCATACAGTGGGGAAGCAAGTGTCGATCAATGCGGCCTGAAATAATTATTTCTGTTGGAATATTGTACTGATTCATTCTCTTATTTTGTATTTCAAGTTTATGTTTTTATAGATCAAAAATAAAAGATACTGAATTTTGGAATGCCTAGACATGCACAGATGCATTGGAAAACCACAAGTAACAAATATTATTTGATTTATTAACAATATCATAATTATAGAAAGACGATGAATTTCCAATCTCGATTTTCGGTTCTTGGGAATTTCTTTTTGCGAAGAGTTTTGTGACTGGAAAGTTTTCAAGTTTTATTGTTTTTGCTTTGTTTCTGTAATAAACCTTTGGATCGATGCAGATAATTGACATTTCGTCATTGCTGGATTCTCTTGTTCTTACAGCAAATGTGTACTATTCTTTACTTCGGCAATTGTGCGAGCGTATATCTCAATTGATTCGGATGTGATCTATCAATATATTTTCATGAATGCTAAGGAGGAGGATAGTGATCCATAAGGAAATCCTACTAATATTTAAGGAGGCAAGAATCAATCTGGCCTATTCAGATCTTTAGGAAGGAATCTCCCAAGTTTATCCAGGTGATCTAGAAGACTAATGACGAAATGTAAAATAACTCTCCGCTTATCTAAATTAGAAGAATTTTGGATTGAGCATACTGTGAATATCACTTTGGGAAAAAAGCTTCACACAACCTACCTCATAAGCGATGTGAAAATGGATATTGCAGGTATGCTTAAATTATCAATAGTTTATACACACTTGCACATAACCCTGTCGAAGTGTTTATATGTGTATATAGGTTAAACAATCAATAATATCTTATATGATGCTATACAGATGTAATGATACAGAATATTGAAATTAGGATGATGCTAAATAATCCTTTCAATTTGAAGGGGAAGTTCAACATTTTTCCGAAAACTGCCGAAAAGTGCTCTACTTTTCTGTCATACTTCGTGATCAATTGATACTACCTATAAGATTACTTTCGCTCTTGAGTGCAGCGGAAACGATATATTACAACAACAAGTTTTTGCTGCCATTAAATTAGAAGAAGTCGGATTTGTGGGTCTTTTTGGGGACTCCGTTATGGTCCCAAAACGAAGATAGTTAATAAGGTAATTCTGTATCCTTCTTGCAATCTTTTATAACCTTAGGCTTATTGTTGACTGGACCCATGATTTTATCCGTTTTGAAATACCAATCATAGGTTGAAATAAGTTCATCACAGCCTTACTTTTCTACATATTCACCAATTCTTATGAGCCTATTTACATCCTAGCGATTTCTGCTACAACAGCTGAAACTTCTAGGTTTGATACTCCATTAGAAATCTTATTTATATAATCAATGATTTTTGCATCGCCTTGTTGTCAAATTTCCACCACCCTCTATATAAATTACCCATATACGGAATTTGTGAAAGCCGCTGCGCTGGGCAAGCACAGTAGCTCTGAATGCCAAGCTTGAGATTATTGACTGTACACAGAAGCGTTAAACGTCTTCACATAGCCCTCTTTTTTGTGTGTGAAAATGAAGTGCTCACGTTGTGTTGAAATTTTACATTTGTTAATTTACAACATTGATCCTTGACCCATGAAGCTCTTTTAATTGTTGTATTGACCATGTCCGTAAGTTGGTTATAGCACTCGTAAGTGATACTACAAATAATTTGCAGTGAACAAACCTGCAATTTTCAAAATGTGGACATTCGCAACCGAGTTACAGTTTCAGGATGCATTTCAATTTTCGCATAGAGATCGGTTCACGAATATTTTTCTTTGCAGTTTTGAACAATCAATGAACAATGCAGAAATTTATTTATCGAAGAAAAGGGTTTCTGACGGAATTTCTGCCATATTCAGTGGAGAAACACCTATACTGTCAGAACTGATTTCTCTCCAAATTACATTTATTCTACTATATCATCTAAGTTTCAGGAAAATTATACTATCTAATAACCTTTATTGGATCAAATTGAACTCAGAGTAAATACATCATTTTATACATCAAATATTCAATACCTAAGAAATTAATATTGATTTATTTCGAAAGATTTACATATATTTAATGATATCTAAAGGTATCTCCAAACAGCGCCTGCAGTTTACATTAGATAGAATGTAATACATCCAGAAATCCGTTCTAGCATTAAATGTAAAATAGAATCACACTTTACTGACTTTGCTGACTCCATCTTTTAACAATAAGTTTGGCTGTCAAAAATATATAGCAAACGTATGCTTATTTGGATTCTATGTATTTTTTTCAATTAGGTATTTTTGATAAATGGAATTGATTATTTTACTATAATTACACTGCTGAGACATCATGTTCAATATTAACCATCTTCCTATAAATATTTATCATATAATTTTTTATATCATTCATTCTTTTGTTACGAATTTGTTTCTATTAATTCCCTAGATTCTTATTGCCTCATTTATATTTCCATAATGAAAAATGAGGTAAATTACTGTATCTTTGTGAATCGTGTACTATTGAAAGTGTAGAACATTGTTCCATAAGTAGTAAAACCTATTTTCGAAGATGATTCTCAGAAAATTTCTTCTTTTTTGCCATGCCACTGACCCTAACCTCCTAATTAACAATCTTATACCATTACATAAACCCTCATTGATATTAAAATTTCTTGATTGTGTACAACATAATTACACTGCAAAGTCAATCTCATTCCGGTTTCGGGCTTGGGTATCGACTGCCTTGGAAAGAAATCGAGTGAGGAAAAAATGAATCTCTCTATTCTTTATTTTTTCTTGTGCGATCAAAATTTGAATTTTCGATTTTTTCAGAAATCTTGAAAAGTTGTTAAGATCATCCTGGAGGGCTCCCAAAAAGAACCATTTTTTTCATCACAGTGTTTTCCATACCTTGCGTTGTTTGGCTGAAAATTCTCATTCTCGTTTATATTTTTTAAATTCTGGAAAAGCCACAACTTTGACAATTTTTTTTTATAAAAAAAATAATGTGTGTTAATCGTATCACTTTTTACGTGCTACAAAAAATTGTCTTCTTGGGCCCTCAAAATGTGTGCCAAAGAGCAATCCAATCGTATTAGTCTTTCAAAAGGTATGGAAAATACAGACGATGACGACAACGACAACGACGACAACAGACAGACATACAACAACGTAAAAACTAATATTTCGGAATCAGGAGGTCTCAAAACGTGGAGATTTAATCAATTCCGCGAAAGTAGATTTTCACATGAAACCAATACCTTCTCATTATGATGGTAAAAAAATATTATTCTTCATCAGAGTAGTTGCATTTCTTCTATTGTTTTCTTCGTATTTTCTTCGCTGAATCCTCTCCTTCTCTTATCCATTTATTCCCTCCTACTCCTAACTCTCTTTCTCTCTTAGCTTCCTGCTCTCTCGTTTTCTTCTTTTCTTGTCCTCTTCTTACCTTTCTCTCTTTTTTCGTGACCCCTCTCCTTGTCTACTCCACTAACCCTATTTTTTCATTCTTCCCTTCTTTGCTAACTTTTCTCCTTTTCTTCTTTTTATATTCCCTCCTTCTCTTCTTCACCTGACTCCCTTCCTATAAAGACTTACTTCTTCTCTTATATCTCTCCTTCCCTCTTCTTCCCTACAACTTCTATTTTCTCCTCATCTCCTCTTCTTCACGTCTACACTCCTCCTCTTCTCCTTTTTTCTCCTTTCTGCTCTTTTTCTCTCTGTCACCCAACTCTATTCTTCCTTGTTCTTTCCCTTTTTCCTAATCTTTTTCTCATAATTCTGTTCTTTTCTCCTTCTTTTATTTGTTTCTCCTATCAACTCTCTTCTCTTTTTCTCTTTTCTTTCTCTTTTTCTCTTATCTTTCCCTTTTCATTCTTCGAAACCTCTCTCCTCTTCTTCATTTCTTCCTTTCTCCTTCCCGTTTCCCTACATCTGTTAACGCTATTTCACAGTTCTTACCTTTTTTACTTTTTCCATTCTTCTGTTCTCTCTATCTTCTCTCCGCTCTACGCTGTTGCTCATCTTTTCTTTTCTTTCCTTCTCCTCCGCTCTTCTGCTCTTCTTCCTCTCTTCTACCAACTCTCTTTTCTTCTTTTCTTCTATCTCCCCTTCTCGTCCTGCAATTCTTATTTTATTTGTTTCTTCTTTTCTTTTTCCCTTCATTCTCATCTCTTTTCCTCTTCTTGGCTATACCCTCCCTTTCCTCTGACTCCCTTCCTCTTTTCTTTTCTTCTCCATCTTCCAACTCTCTTCTGCTTCTTGCACTCTTTCTCTCCTTACTTTATCCTTCTCCTACTTCCTCCTTATGTTCTATCTCCAACTCACCTTCCTCCGTAACTACCGTCCACTTCCTTCTTCTCTTGAATCCTTCTTTCTCTTCCTATCGTTTTCTTTCTCTACTTCTCTCCTTTTCTTCTACTCTTTGCCACACAAGTCCTCCTTTTCTATCCTCTTCGTTCCAAACTCTTCTTTTTCCATAACTCTTTCCTTCTTCTGTTATCCTCTCCTTCTCTCATATTCTCCTCTTCTTCTCTTTACCTCCAAACTTTCTTCTCGTCTATTATTCACCTTCTCCTCTATCCTCTTTCTCTGCTTTGCTCCTTGCAATCTTCTATCCTTACTTCCTCTTTTTCTTCTCCCAACTCCCTTCATGTCTTAACTCTCTTCTTCTCCTCCTCTAAGGATTCTGCCTCCCTCTGTCGCTTATTCTCTCCTGATCGTCTTCTTTTCTTTACTTTATGCCTTCTTCCTATTATCACATTCTCATATCCACGCCTTCTCTTCTCTCTTTTTTGTCTCTTTTTCTCCTTTTCTTTCCTTCTTTTCATTTTATCTTCTCCTAATTTTCTCTTTCTTCTGTTCTTTCTTATTTCTTTTCTCTTTTCCTCCTCTTTTTCTTTTCTTTTTTTCTTCTCTTCTCTTTCTACACTTGATCTTCTCCTTTCCTTTTTATCTTCTCTACTTTACTCCCCCTCTTTTCTTCATCTTTCTTCCCTCATCTCGCATGAGTGATAAATTTTCGAGCAGTAAATCAATTCTCAAGGAAGCAGTTGTTGAATCTTTCATCAACAGAGATAGATTTTTAACAAGAAATGTAATAAAGGTACTCGAACCAAAAGCAGTTTTGGTTTGCAGAAATAAACTGTTGAATAGAACTAAAAAAGACGAATTTTTAAATTGATAGTAAAATCTTCCTATCATAAAAAAATTAGAATCTTTTATTTTTTTCGGAAACTCGAAAAGTTGTTAATATCATCCTGGAGGGCTCCCAAAAAGAATTTTTTTTTCAAACTTTTTTTCATGCCTTGCGTTGTTTGGCTGAAAGTTCTCATTTCCGTTTTTATTTTTGAATTTTCAAAGTGCCAAAACTCTGACAATTTTGTTTTTATCAGAAACATTATGCGAATAAATTGTTCCACTTATCACCTAGTACAAGAAACCGTACTTTCAAGTTTTGATTCTTGAAAAAAAAGTCCAAACTAATTTTCAAAATGCTCCACTTCTTTGATTTCTCATCCGAAATAGCTGGTTAACGGACTTGACCTGTCTTTCCGTTCCCTCAAAATGTTTACCAAAGGACAATCTAAACCGACGACCACAGACAGACAGACACCAACGTAAAAACTACTTTTTCGGAATCAGGATTTGAATTCGTAGGTGGCTATATAATTTATCAGCGTAAAAATATGAACGCAAACGAAAATGTAGGAAATTAATTATTTTCTAAATAATTTAAGAAATGAAAGAAGAACTCAAATATGAAAAAGAATCAAATTTGTATCAATGATCTTAACATATTTCTCAATGATAAAAAACATACAACTAACAATTATGGAATGTTCAACCACAGGTGCATAATTATTATTAAAAACATACACACAACCTATCGAATAGTTGAATCTTTAACTCGGATCGCTGCGAAAAAATACAAAAACCCTTTTTAAATTTTATAAATGATTAAAAATCGAATTTAAAAAATTGAATATCAATCAGGTGAAATTGTTATCTAGGGTCACTGCAAAATAATGCGAAAAATTACTTTTTTCATCTAGTTGTTGGAAAATAATTCTACCTTCGTGTTCAGAAAAAAATCTGCCCGCTACGCGAGCACATTATCATCGCGCGCAGCTCGCTCCCCGCGCAAGTTTCAGCGCGCCTAGGGCGCGCGACCGCTGGACCTCGCGCTTCGCGCTTGATAATGTATTTGACTCACGCTTTGCGCTCCTATATTTCGAACCTCGTGCTGTGCGCTCGGGTATTCGTGTTTCGCGTTCGAAATGCTTTTGCTATTGTTTATTCTAACAATTATGCAGATTTGAAAGTTCATTGAATGAATCAATATCTTTCAGATCCCAGTTAACGAATGCAACCTCATACAGACATTTCTCAAAGCCCTGTTGGCTTTAAGATACACGTTCTCATCGTGGCACTCGTGCTTCACATTCGACTTTTGACGGGAGTTTTTATATGTAAGCTTATTATCCAAGATATCTTCATAAGAGAAATCGAATGCGCTGTTTATTACAAGATAAAGTTTATTAAAGACCACTTTGATCCGTTCATATTTTGTTGAGTTGTCATGTTTACAGACGGACGGACATACAGACAGACACCATCGCCAAAACATGATTTTCGGCTTCAGGGGGTCCTCAAACGTATTTAATTCCTTAATTCGTTGAAAACTGAAGATGTGGAATTTCGGGTAATGCTCATACTTTCTGAATCGTAAATGATGAGAATGTAATAAGATGTTTGATTTCTGAATATGTGTTGTACAGCAAAAATTTTATTTTTTCATTTTTTCATTGGAATTTTCGTGAAGATTCAAAAAGTCGTATTAATGAATTTTGAAAATGCCACAACTCCGACCGTTTTGTTTCTATAAAAAAAATCATGTGGATAAATTGTTCCAATTTTTATGCACTATAAGAAACCATACTTATAATTTTAAGTCTTGGAAAAAAAGGCCGAAAAAATCTCCAAAATACTCCCTCTCTTTCATTTTTTATCAAAAATATCTGGCTAACGAAATCGTCCTTTCTTTTGCACCAAACAACAAGTGCGTCAAAGGCTGATTTGATCAGTACAGTTTTTCGTGTGTTATCGTGTTTACGGGTGGACGGCTGGACGGACATACGGACATACGGACTTACAGACCAACAGACACCGTCGCCAAAACTTGATTTTTGGCTTCAGGGGGTTTTGAAACGTGGAGATCCGTTGAAAATTCAAAATGTGAAATTTCAGACGATTATGATACTTTCTCAATTATAAATGATGAGAATGTAAAAATCTAGTGAAGGAATCTGAAAAAAATTCCTCGTAAAATCCTGTTATTCGCAAAAATCTCTATCTCTATTGATTATATGCTTCACCTGTTGTACGCTTCGTCATAGCACTGGCCTAATCCCAACGGAACCTAATCCAGATCGGGTGACAGGGTTACTGGTGACAGGGTAACCAGTGACATGGTAACGTTAGAGATTTCTTATATAGGAATACGATAAATATTAAATTTCGAAGACTTTACTTTTAATGAATAATCATTTTAAATGCTAACTGTTGAGTGCATGCTTCACAGAATGATTGTAGGATCATTTTTATGCATAAATACAAATGCATATCAGAAGCTTGACCTCCTTGCTTTAGTTTGTGACACTAGCGCATCTAAATTTGAGATCCCGAAAGAATCAGATCCCGCTTGGATCTTCTATTGATAACCAAGGATTTCTTATTCCTTGAAATTTAGCTGATTTAAATGAAGGTTGGACAACCTCAATTCAACCTAAGGTAATTAAATTTATTTTGTCTACCTTTGTTTTGTCGTAAGAATTCAGAGGGAAATATAATAATTGTTGAAAAAAAATGGGTTTGTAAAAATTGAAATTGTTCTCCTGCTTCCTGATTTTTGGTTTCGTTCCTTCGTTTTTTCGACATAATCTCAAATTCTCAACTCATAATTTCAGAGTGAGAAGAAATATCTTTGTGAAATATACATGAATAATTTTTCCCTTTACAGTTTTATGAAAGCATAGAAGAACCTTGAATAATTCTTGATGCATCCAGCTCAACATATTAAATTTGTAATGATGAAATCGCGGTTACTGTTTTGATAAATCTAACCTAATTTCCTCAATGAATCATCCCAATTAAAGTTGCGGAAATGAGGTCGCTTGAATGTAAACAGTGATGAAGAGAGTTTAGAGAATGGAGTGCATGATTTATGATATATTGACCAATTCCGGGCACTTTAAAATTTTAACGATAAAAAGAACACTGTATTCTCTGTGACACAGGAAGGCTATTTTTCCACCGTGAATTCTCGTCCTCTCTAAGCGAACGTGTGAGCGTTAATAATGAAAATCCGTTATCGATGGAACGAGATATTATGGAGAGGTCATTTATCACTTAAGCGGACCGCGGAGAGTTTAAAAGACACTTCCGGTCGATTTAAGTGCAGAAATCTATCAGAGTTGGATAAACACCACACCTGCCTGCTTCAATGAACTCCCTTTAAATTAAAAAATAAAAAAAGCACAGGATACTAACTAACAGGTACTGAATAAACTTGATGAAGTGACTTTTTTATTTTTCAATGTGAGCTGTTTTGTTAAAATGATGAAGCTTTTATCAGTCCAACTGGTTTTAACCTCAATAAGGGTAATTCGAAAATAAGAGAGATAAAACTCCGGAGGATCGGGACTTGTTTGTTTACAATTATTTTAGGTAAAGAAAATTGTTTGATGCAAAAACTATTCCAATTCAGCGATCGGCACTCAATTGAAATATTCTTGGTCCGCAATCCCCCTTCCCCTAATAATAACTGAATGCGTGGAATATTTTTATCGTTTAATAGTTGAGCGAAAATCCGATCGATTCGAGTTAAAGTCAATCTCGTGCATGACATTGCCCGATTCTTCCAGATCACTTAGGGTTTGATTTACAAGATTTCACTGCAATTCTTCTGCTTTCCAAAGAAAAAATTATTCTCCATTTATTAATCTTATTAGCTATGACTGGAAATGCATGTTGGAATGATAAGATTCGCGCATCTATCAAGGAGAGATAGCAAGCGTCCTCAGGGAAGTTGAATATAAGACGTTTTAGGAATGTAGAAAAGACAGGAATGAAAAATGGTCCTGCAGATAATTTCAGGGGACAAATCTACTTGTCTAGGCAAGCAAAGATGAAACTGGAGCAGAACAAGATACGAAAATGCGAAGTGATTTCAAAAGGAAAAATCTCGATGGTAATATCAACTCGCGCTCCGCGCTTGGTTATGAATTTAACTCGCGCTACGCGCTCGGCCTTTGTACCTCCCTAAAGTTGTACAAAAAGCTTGTGAAACTCAAAAATAAAATGTCGACTACTTCAATTTGATGATCGTGAATTCTCTTTTGTTAAAACTTTTCCGGCTTTAACGAATACATTCTTATCACGTGTCTCGTGCTGCGCACTCGATCAAAGTTTGTACAAACCGGTAGAGAAATTTGGTTGCCTAATTTTTTTCATATGTTGTGGAGTTTATCTAGAAATTCAATTTTTTTTCATTTAATTATTTACTATTGGAACAAGAACTACGCTTCCAATGGGAAAAATAATAACAAATTCACATATATTTTTCGGGTGAACAACTTTCCTCTATCAGTCTTCTGTGTTAGCCTTATATTAGTCATTTTTTCAAGAATTTATTATTCCATTTTTATTGCTATTTTTCCTGAATAAAATGGAAACTACATATCCTGTTAAAAAAAATTGATGACACATTTGAATACATTTCCATGGTAAAGAACTTGTGTCCATTTGATTTTTTCTAAGCTTGTGTCAATTGTCAAAAATTTTATTCTTTTAATTTTTCATATGCTTTTTTGTGAATGAAGTAAGAACTACTTCTCCTATTAAAAAGGTAATTTCACAAAAATTATAGATCTCCATCATCTTTATAGATCTTCATTATTTTTTGTGAAGAAATTTTCCAAGTGCTCCCCTTATTTTATTCTTGATCCAAAATAGCTGGTTTACAAACTTAACTTTTTTTTTTAGTCCGTCAAAATGGGTGCCAAAGCAGGATCAAATGTGACCATTCTGTCGAAAGATATCGATTTCACAGATTATTGATTTATTTTTTTTTTGTGCGATTGAAATTGGAATTTCCGATTTTTCGGGAAAATTCTAAATGCTGTATTCACGATATTGTAAAGCTCTATTTAGTTTTCGATTTCACAAATTATTCACATTCTCATAATCATAAGAAGGTATTGGTTTTATGTGAAAATTGATTTCGCAGAATTTATTAAATCACCACGTTTTGCGACCTCTTGATTCCGGAAAAGTAGTTTTTACGTTGGTGTGCAATTTCTTGTAGTACGTGAAAATTGGAACAATTTATCCTCATCATTTATTCCGATAAAAACCAAAATTGTCAGGGTTATGGTATTCCCAAAATTCAAAAATATAAAATAAAATGAGAATTTTCAGCAAATAACGCAAGATTGAAAAGAAAGTCAGAGAGAAAAAGTTTTTCTTCTTGGGAGCCCTAGAAGATCGTGAATACAACTTTTTGAATTTCCTCAGAAAATTGAAAATTCCAATTTTGATCGCACAAAACAAAATCTGTGAAATCAATCACTTTCGAAATAATGATCATATTCGATCGTGCTTTGGCATCCATTTAAAGGGAACAGAAACACGAGTCGGGTTCGTTAGCGAGCAAATTTGGATTAGAAATACAAGAGGGGTAGCATTTTGAAAAATTTTTTCGTTTTTTTTCGAGACTCAAAAATTGCGAATACGGTTTCTCGTAGTAGGTAAAAAATGGAACAATTTATCCTCATGATTTTTTTTTTATAAAAACAAAATCGTCAGGGTTGTGGCATTTTACAAATTCAAAAATATAAATGAAACTGAGAATTTTCAGCCAAATAAAGCAAGATTGAAAAGAAAGTCAGCGAAAAAAAATGTTTCTTCTTGGGAGCCCTCCATGATGATCTTGACAACTTTTCGAGTTTTCTCGAAAAATCGAAGAATAAAATTTTCGTCGCACAAAGAATAATAAAAAATAAAAAGATTTATTTTTTGGTCAGACTATGCAAGGTACGGGAAAATATACATGCACTAAACTTGTACACCGAAAAAGATCGTTAAAAAATGGCATAATCATTTTCCACTTTAAATGACACTTGCAAAATGGTAAACAAATCGACCAGCAACACATAAATCAACGCGACTAAGCAGACTACGTTGAAGACGAATACGCATGAGTGTCGCGCAGGTGGGCCCATGGCACTTACACTGTTATGGAAAACGACGAATTTCAAAAACACTCTTCCGTTTTGAATGTTGATATGTCCTTTCACGACAATGTGCGGTAGAATTTTAGAGAATAATTAGGCCAATAAAACTTGTCTTCAAAAAAATGTCGCTTACACGGTTAGGTCGTGAAACCCTTCAGTTATCGGAACATAAGAACTTGCATTGAGAGGTGCGTGTATGTGAAGGAAGCAGAAGATGTATGCAAGAATAACGATATGTGAAGGACAATCATTCAATTGCAAGGGGAGACGTCTGAAACAAAAGAGTTTCGATAATGATGGGCCCGAAAGAAGGGGGGTTCTTGGTGGATTATCATAATAGTCTCGTGAAACACTCTACCTGGGATGATTGTTAGAGCGATTGATTGATCCAAACGAATTCTCTGATCCCTAGTTCATGTTTGTTTCAAGTTTGCCGCAAGTTTTCCCTTGAGAATCTAGCCGGCTCATTCAAGTTGAAACAGCTGGTGGGATTTTGAACAGACAACTTGTGGCAAACATGAAACAAACACGAACTTAGGAATCGAAAACCTAAGGGAATGTTCACATCCGAGAAAGTATTCTATTTCTATTCCGAAAACTTCGGAAAACTTACCGCAACTTGCGTCAACTGGCCTGATCCTTCTTTTTTTTGTGCGAAATTTTCACATTTGATTCAATTTTGTACAACTCAGAAATTATTTTATCTTTCCGAAGACCTCGGGAAACGAATTGAGTCTTACGAAACATGCCAAAACTTTTTAAAGTTGTAACAACTTTTGCAAACTTACATTTTTTTTGGCGAACGTTAGTTTTTTTGACGTAGGTGAAAAACAAATTATTCAAAATTTACCGGAAGTTTCTCTAACTTGCAAAACATTACATCAAATTTTTCAAATCATCACTGGAAATTACGTGGGTATTTTTGTTCTTTATTTCAAGTTTTCATGAGATGTAAATTTCATTTTGAAATTTTACTAAAACAAAATGATGGGTCGAATATCTTGACAAAATTTATTTTTTGTCGAAGTTGATGAATCTCAATCATTTACAAAATTTCAATAGGATATACCGCTAATTTTTTTACTTTATTTAAGTCCATCTACACTAAAACACTGAACGCTTTACGAAATGATTCTCATAATTCAATTATTATACCGCTTTGCGCTGTGCTGCTGCTTCTGCTATCTTGGCGGCTTCTCTTACTGCTACCGCGGCTGTTTTTTCGATCACTGCAATAAATACTACTACTGCTATCGCTCTCAGATTCCGATATTTATGAACTGACACTGCTAGTTTTTAATTGCGAGATAATGCGATATTTCAAAGAAACAGAATTCTCGCCAAAATTATTTTTTTAGGCTGCGTGCTGCTGGAAATATTTCGTTTTGTAAACCAGAAAAAACTTCAATAATAAATTGCAGTGACACCCTTGATTAATAATTTATTACTACTGCCGAACATCTTGCAATATTGATTGTTCATCTCCATGGTTACGGATAACTTTTGGTTCTTGATCCGGATGGTTACAGAAAAACTTTTGGTTTTTCGCGTAATCGTCAAATTAATAAAGTTTGAAGCTGTAATTATCAGACGGACGAAGAGTTTTCACTGGTGTTATAATCGAAAACTAAAGATTGCAGTGTCCTTAGCCAAGAAGGAATACGCACCACAAGGAACGGGATTACAAAAACAAAATAGGGCGAGCGATGGTACGAAGCAGATATCGTAACCGAAGGAGGTAAGTTTACTCCAGAATAATAATAAAATAATTTTCCATTCCGAATATTCTACGAGACTGAAACTAAGTATTTTTTAGATAGCACTAATAGTACATTGTGTGGCTAGGCCTCGAAACAGTCGATTTTGATCAGCGTGAAGTTTGCCGGCCGAGCGAAGCGAGACCGGCAACAAACGCATCAAAATCGACTGTTTTGAGGTCGTGCTGCACACGATACTTTTTGCCTCGAAAATTTTAAAAATGAGCGTTTTTTAGTCACGTGAATGCAATTACATAACTG